>JXWZ01014178.1:0-16368 GCA_000956215.1 Anopheles farauti No. 4 | reverse complement strand
CAAAAAAAAAACTTTGCCCATCGATGACATCAGCCGGTGTGGCCGGATCCAGATGTTTGCCCGACCCTTTGCTCGGGTGCCGGAAAGAACGACCGTGTCGCGGCCGAAATAGCCGACCGGTTAGTGCCGTTTCGCGAATGAATCTGTCAGGCGTTTCGCGTTTCGTTCGTAGCTGCAACCCCGGCGGAAGGTCGGGCAAGGACGGGCGATGCAAATCGCTTCACAAAACAAAACCCAACCGGCAGGCGCCAACGATTTCGAAGTTGGATTTCGAGAAGTCAAGAAATGTGTGGATGGAATTTTTGATCGCCGGGCGCTGCTTTCGGTGCTCCGGTTATCTTAAGCACCCAAATTATCACTCCCGTTCCGGTCGGCGTGCTCGGCATGTTAAGCTGATGCTAAAGTTTTAGCGTACTGCGCACTCGGAGAGCTCGAGAGATGCGTTAGTATCTTATAATCGAACTTCGGTACGTCCAGTAGTTGACACTAGACACCTTGAGACACCTCTTCGGAACTGCTTCGGATCCGTTCAACTCAGTCAAACTGTTGGCTGAGCTACCATGTGTGGGTATTCCTTATTTCCTACCATTGCTGGTGTGTCTGTGTACGCCCCAGCCTAACTGTTGTTTGCTGCGCAATTCGATGCTCTGCCCGGATCGATCGATTGTCGGTGATGGCGTGTGGGAAAAGCGTCATTTCCCAGCGCCGTGACAGCTGGCAGAGCAGAAGGTGAAAAATGCCCTTTCGCCCAACCGTCCGCCAAGCCCGGGCTAATGGGGCTCTTCCGCTAGCGCGACGACAACCCGTTCGCAACGAGCGCACGGAGCCACCACATTCTAGCGGATCGGCTTGTGTCGATCGGGTTTATTTAATGATGATGATGACGATGCTGCCGTGTGGCGCGAGATATTAGAAAGAAGCGCATGTCGGCTTTCGCCCGGGTGAATAAAGCAAGACAGGAGAAAAAAAACGCAGCGTGTACTGCAGCGAGCTGCACACCGTTCAACGACCGTGGAGTACTTTCGCTTCAGGCCGAACGGCTAGAATGTCCTGATGGTTGGCGCGAGAGAAAGAAGGCGAGATGCATGATTTAATTGCCGGCGAGTGTGCCCGCCCATCCGCCGGGGGCTGAACTTTTCCAACAGGCAATGGGGGTTTTTTTTTTCAGGAAGTATCACCGGCATAATTATGGCGGCTCCCCAGCATCACGTCCCGCTCTTACTCACCTCTCCCTCTCTCTCTCTCTTGTGCTCGTCTTCGACGGGTTCCATGACACTTAAACGACGGTTCGATCGGTCTCGATCAGCGCGAAACGAGCGTCGGCGCCGATTAGCCTCAATTATCATACATTGCAGCGGCGGCGGCTGCGGGGCCAATGGTTTTTTGATTAGAGAAAACCGTCAGCTGATCGGCCGCGCCGGCATCACCCACGTCGCCGCACCGACCTCAATACGCGCAATTGACAGCGCGCGAAGACGATAAACGATAAACACGCGTCTCCCGGGACGTTTGTTTGATTTTTGCTTTTTTTTTGTGGTCTCGCTGCAATGTTAAGCGGGGGAAGAAATAATGCACTGTTACTGATCTAGCGTTTAATTAACCCTATCCCGATCTGTCACCTTTGGTGGTCACGATCCACTTAGTGATGGAAAGTAGTCTCCCAACTGTCAAGCGTGCGAAAAAAGAAAAAAAAACGCAACTGAAAGCTTTGTGCGGCGAGGATGGGTTTTGGCACACCTCGCTGTCAAACTGTTTGTTTACGTTCGACGATTATCAGCGCAGGGCCGAGATGTAGCGATGGGCGAACCGATGTTTGGACCGGAATCGATTCCCGATTCCGAGCGTCCACCACTAGCGTGATGTACTCGGATCGTAAACAATTACAGCCGTACGTGTGAGTGAGAGAGAGAGAGAGAGCTTAATCGCTCTGCCGTATGCAAATACAGTCTGCCATCGTACCGCGTATGGGTAATGGCGGGTATCCGTTATCGTAATGGACGGCGGCGGATATTGATGATCGATTAACTGCTCGTAGCGTGCTGGTACAATGAGCTGGTTCGTTCGAGTTCGTGCGGTTCGTTCCACTCCCGGTGTCGTCTCGCCTCGTTCGGAAGGCCTGCCTTTCCTATTTTCACCCACTTTGCTTAACCCCTCTTCGGGCCGCTCCGGCGGCCGCTCGTACCGGAGAGGTTTTGAAACTCCGCACAAAAGCCGTTTGGAGAGGGGGGAGGTGGGGTACGCTGCACAAATCGGGCTGAGGCGGTGGGGTAGGGAATCGAAGGAATCGTGAGAAATGAGAAGAAAAGCGAGTGTATTGAACGGCTGCAGACGGCAGCGATCGACTGCGCGCGTGTGTCTGTGTGTGTGGCCATTCGCTTTTCTTTCCCGCGTGAGCCTCAATTTTCCTGCTCCCACAGTAAATAGGAACGGATCGATCGGTTCGACTGGCGCTGTCCGCCGTGGGCGATTCGGGGCGGTGGGTGGGTGGACGCACCGAATAGATGGAGAAAGTTCTGCCCCCCTCCCTGCGCTGCCACTCCTCTCCTGCCTCCCTCCCGCAACCGTTGCGATGATTTTGACAGACAAAAAGCCCCCTCCGGTCCCGCTCCCTCGCTCGCCGAGTTCAAAGAAAACCCACCCAAAATGGCCCTATTAACATCTTTTACACAAGCCCGTGCAGGTTTGTTTTTTGTTTTTGTTGTTGTTGTTGTTGTTGTTTTCTGCCCGTTTGCGCCTCGGCCGCGAGTGTGAATTTCGTGCAACCGCGTTTAAACAACTAAACTGGAACAACTGGTGGCGGTGGTGTTAAAAATTAATGCCCCCGCGAATGGAACGCCGCGTCCGACCGCAAGCGATGCGTTTTGTTTTTGTTCGTATATGTACTTTTATTTTCTCAACCTACCAGCAAGTACTTGACGCTGCTTTTTGACTGTCTCTCGCAGCTTCCAAACCGCTGCAATTAGCCCCCTCCCCCCTCCCCCGAAACTGCGCGTGCGAGAAAGAGATAAACGGGCCGAGGAGAAATAAACGATTTTTAAGATGATGGCTGACCTACGTCTAAAGAGAATGTATAGAGATATGGATATGTGCAGGCACGACGCCGCATTCGGACGGGGCTGCCTATTTTTAGCACCGGTTGCGCCGGTTCCCCATTTCCATAAAATAAGAAGAAGAAGAAGAAGAAGAGAATAAAAACATAAAAATGCTCCTCAGTGTCTAACGCTGGCTTTGAGGAGGTTCCCGATTAGACACAATCTGGACAGGATGTCAGTAAATTGGAACCGTGTGTCCCGCAACGCGCACACCGTCTTCCGAATGTCTAGAACAGTCGCCCGGACGCCATCTTAGTTACTTGCGGGTTGCGGGTTGGCGGCCACCCGTGCAATGTATTCCACGCGCACACAGACACCTATTCCGATATCAATCAAGCACCGGATATTGCCGGCTGTGTCTTACTGCTGCGATATGCGTTTTGGAACGTCCCACCGCCGGTGTGCTCCCGGAAGAAAGTGTTCTTGAGCGGGGTGCGGTGGCGCGGTGCGGAAACGAAAATACCTTTGCATTCCACGCGTGGTTGTGCCGTTTGGACGTTACGGCATCCACGCGCCAAACCCGCAGCGTACGGTCTTCGCTGGCTGCACAATTTCACCTTCCAATTCCAACCGACGCATGCCGCCGGGCCGGGAATTGACTCGCGCGGTTCAAATTGAATAAAGATAAATTTAGAATCATCAACACGCTGCTGGCGTGGTGGTGGTGGTGCTTGCCGCCGTCCCATCACGGTGAGACAGCGAAGCTGGTTCCGTTTCTGTTTTTATTCGTTTTCTTTTTCGTTTTCCAGCCGGCTGTCCCGGGATCCGGGGCGATCTGCGCCGCGAAATCAAAATGTCATAAATGTTAAAAATCTAGCGAAAACTGTTTGCCGGCGGCAGGCGACCGGGGTTGCGGTTTTAAATGGCGTCGCACGGTGCCGGGTTTTAGATTTTACGGGCGTTCCGTTCCAGGCCGGTCGTGCCAATTTCTTCGCTTTAGCGCGGTTCGGTTTCGGGTCCGAAAACCCACCGATGGGGCGTTTAATGTCTTGTTTTCCTACCGGGCGTTGTTGACTTGCAAGTTGCGGTCGCGCTCGTTTCGACTGCTGTCAAAGCGAAGTTAGAGCAAGTCCGGGACGGTGGAGGTTGTGGTTTTTTGGAAGCGTTCCGATGACTCAGCCGCACGGGGCTATAGTTTCCACCGCACGGCTTGTTTGCGGAGCTCGCCGATTATTGCCCCAAAATAATGGTCCAAGATGTCTAACGTGTTGTCTTTCCGCTTTCCAGAGTGTCGTTCGGCTCGTCCAAGGGCTCGATGGTGGAGACGCTAGTGTTCGAGACGCCGACACCGTTGCCGGAGCACGCCGAGCGGGAGTTCTTCCAGTCGCCGGCGGTCCTGGCCGGTGCCGGCCACACGACCGTCTACAGCGGTGGCAGCGGACCACCGGGCAGCCTGGTGCATCACCATTACCCGGCCCCGGCCGGCCTGGCCGGGCCGACCTATCCGCACACCCATCACCACCAGTCCCATCACCAGCAGCAGCACCACCATCTGCACCATCACCAGTACCAGGCGCAGTATACCGGCGGCTACCATCCGCTGGACGGTGGGACGGCGGTCGCCACCGGCGGACACCATGACGACAGCGGCATCGAGCTGCAGGAGGAGTGAGTATCGATTGGGAGGTCTCTTTTATTACGATCGTTATTTCCCGCGCGTATTATGTTTTCAAATCGCTGCTCGCAGGCCACAATGCAACAATGGCGGCGGTGGAGGATGAGGAGCCGGCTCCTATCCTACCAACGCCGCGTGTCGCCGAAGCGCAATCAAGCTAGTTGAATCGCTCGTTGGACAGCAAACCGGAGCGCGCAACGATTCGCACGCCATTCGCATGACATAATTCAAACCTATTGGACCGGAACCGTGCAATTATGTTGAATCTTTGGGACGGATCAGCGATGGGCTTTTTTCTTTTTTTTTTTTTTTTGCGCCGAAGAAGAAACCTGAGCTGGGATATTCCGCAACAGCACATGACCAGCCGGAACAAACTGGCATGGCAAACGGGCGACTTATTACCAATCAATCCCTGACATTAGCCTGTCGGTGGGGAGGTGGACGCTCGTAATTCTATCTGCACCATGTGTGTGTGTGTGTGACGCGCGACGACCAGATTGTACAATTGGAAAATCCATCCATCACAGCAGCGGCGGCGTGCGGCGTTTCGGCAAGCTACGAGCCGGGAAGTCTTTAGTCATCATTTTCGAAAGTTTTTCGACCGATTTTTGTGCGACGTTCTACCGGCAGCGCTCCGCCACTGCGTGTGCAAAAGATCTCATCCTTGTACCGCTCCCGGAGCAGGCGCACTCGGTCCGCTGGCCAGCCTCACTTCCAGTGAGTGCCGGGAGTGCGCTCGGCTGGAAGCGTGTATGGTTCAGAGCGGGGACAGGAGAGGATTACAACTCTACGTGTGTGCGAGCGATTTTTTTGGTACTGCGTTTAAATTTAGGCAATCGTTTACGGGCCGTCAACAACAGCGAGTGCCCAAAACCGACACATTGGCAACCAACAAGCAAAGGGGGAACCCGAATGGGCAGAAATTTATGCAAAGCAGCGTGCCAGGCACCGTTAGCTGTTTGTTGTGTATTGTTTTTCTTCCTCATCTATTCCCCCTCCAACCTTAAACGCAACCGCTAGACCTAAACAATGTGTTTAGGGGAGCTAAATGTGGTGGAAGAATAATTTTCGTTCTTCCTGCCTTCCTTCCAACGTGCCGCGAATGCATGCGTTCGTGTGGTTGTGGACGGACGGGGGAAGGCGTAGGTAAAGCGGGTCGCTCACGGTGGCCCATGACATAATCAATTAATTCGGAGTCCCTGTTGCCCATGGAAACTGTTACTGTTGCATGGGTAAACAGACGGCGGTGTTGATAAACGCACACCACCTGGAGTTACGGGACGTTCCAGTGACTTCCAGTGAGCTCCGGTGGGAGAAAGAGAGAGAGAGAGAACATGAGTGAAAGATGCTGAAACGCGAGATGAAGCGTCACTCACAGGAAACACGCACTTCCAGTGAGTGACGCTGTGTGTTCGCGTTGGCTGTTGGAATGAAGGAGCGCGCAGCATCACACCCGCTCGTTCGCACTCACGATGTTGTGTGAGTGACCGTTGGGACCAATTCAGTGCCGTGAGTGCCTCGGGGTGTAGGGAAAAATGGTGAACACACACACGAGCACAAACCCGATGTTGTGTGTACACTCAAACACACACACACACACGCACACAAAAGAAACGATTGTACGAGGAGAGGGTGCCTGTGAGCGGCAGCCAGCAGCAGGCAGCAGTAGAGCGCGCGCACATACACACACCCGACTCACCAACCCCCAGGGGTGTTTCACTGTGTGTGCTGCGCGCGGGCCCGTGTCGAAAGGGTCCGGGTGTCTCGGTTCGAAACGGAAAACACAATCAAATCTAGCGGAATATCGTGACGACGTGCATCCGACGCTACACAGACGCTCCAGCGCGGCTCCGACACCAGTGTGTACCCACAGAAAACCCGCTTTCCGCGTGTGTGCGCGGTGGTGCATCGAAAGAATTAAACACAAAAAAAAAAACGTAGAAAAAAGCCGACCCGAGGTTGGTGGTGAAGACGACCTGCGACGCGATTTGTTGGCATCAACGCGCTTCCGCCACGGGTACGTACCACAGCTAGCACCTGGCTTACCCCGGGGCTGAACGGCAGCAGGCGAAGGGAGGGAACGGGCCGAAGTAACGGGTTCGTTCGATCGCACCCGGAAGGGGTCAGTGGCTTACCGGGTTGGCTGGTCCGGGGCACGTACCTTTTCCACCCTCCGTCGCATCCCTTTTCGCCCAGTGTGCGGTGTGTTTGTGTGCGATTGTGTGCTGGACGCTGTGTGTGTGTGTGTGTGTGTGTGTGTTTGTTCGAGATACGTTGGCTGAAGCAGGCTCGGAACATCCATGTGATGCGTTTGAAAGTCGGAAACGTAGAGCCAGGTGTGGTGCTGGATGCTCCTGGAGCACATGAGGTGCCCAAGTAAGCTGGTATCAGGAGCAAAAGGAAAACCCTACGGCACGTCCCAGTCGGGTCTCTACAATCAGCCTCAAATTTTGGACAGACGCGCGCCTTCCATCGTGCAAACGACGCGGTGGACTCACACACCCGAGTGTGTGTGTGTGTGTGTTTGTGTGTTTGTGTGTGAACGTGTTACAGATACGGAACGGTGCCGAACGCGTAATTGGCCCACACAGCGATTCCATTCCGAGCGAATCGAGCAAGAAAACAAATCGGGCCGACAGTAGCACTGTTTGACAGTTGACACTGCGGCGGTGCCGTGCTAACCTGCACATCCACACATGCAACAACTGGGAGGTGATGCTGGCGAAAAGAAAGACCCATAAAGGAGGATCCCAGTGTGTGTTTGTGTGCGGGTGGGCTCGGTTTTGCCAAAACAAAAAAGAAAACGGCCGTATCTTCCGCCCAGCGGTCAGGATCTTTGGAGGAGGCTCCAATCTATTGCGAGTCCGGGCGTTTGTCTTCTCCGGTCCGGGTCGTCCCTCAAGACGCCTGTGCGTATGCACTGCCCCGTCGGTCACGGTGCGATGGCGACCGGGTTAAAACAGTTCGTTCCGGCTGGACGCTTGGACGCTCGGAAAACCGCATACATTACTTATCCCCCCGTCGGCGCACGTACACAGCGACATGCGCGCAGAGCGAGAGCGAGAGAGAGAGAGAGAGAGAACACGAGGAGGAAGAACGGCCTCTCGTTAGCAACAGCGGTGAAGACGACAACGCCGACGTTGCAGCAACGTTCAAGGTCAAACAACGCAGAACCAATCCGCCCAAGGCAGGATCGGCTGCTGCTGCTGTCATCGCCACTGCTGCGATTGCTCCTACTACTGGCACCACTACTATCAACCCTACGAACCAGTGGCGATGAAAAATCGTCCTTTATTCTTCCACTCCCCGTGTTCTGCAGTGCTGCAGTTCCCCCTCCCCCACCCCGCCCCGCGCGCTGTGGAAATGCACGCAAGTCCTTGTTTGTCCTTTCGTCATTATCGCGAACGGGCACCAATACACGCACAACCCGCCCGTTTCGCCCTATTTGTTTTCGTGCGATTTGCCCAGCGCAAGGATTTTTCGGGCCGGGACGTGTTGCTGGCGTTCTGGGGACCGGAGCACGACTTGTTATTGTCCCGAACGAACGTTCAGCACCCAATTTCTTGGTTCGTTATCCTTTATGGCTTGTGGCCGCCAAGTCCCATGTCATTACTAGGTTCACCGCAGCCCCGCTGTCGCTCTCACTTTCTATCGCTATCTCTTGAGGAGCTAGCGGGGCGCAGTGTAATGATTTTCGTTCTGGACGGATTTAGTAATCTTATCGCCTCCCAGATTGCCCCAGGAACGCTAAAAAGCGATTGAAGTTGTTATTTCTTTTTTTTTTGCTGTACTATGACGAAGTGTATCGAAAATAACGTAATGCTCCATCGGGACGTCTAACGTCCGCCCGGATGGGAGCAACTCTTGCTTGTATAAACAGCACCGTTCAAGGTCTGACCATTGGATGTTTTTTAAACGTGTTTATTTGGCTCGGGCCGTTACTCACGGCACATGTGCGCACTGATACTGCCCAGCATTCCACATCTGGATGTCCAAACTTCGTTTTGAAGGTTAGCGCTTGAGGCGTACGGTTTACGATCCAATGCAAGCTGCTATCAAGCGAAGGGAGTGTCCTACACTAAAAACTTTCCAACAGTACCATTTCGCAAGCAAAGCGATGATTATTTCTAATGCCGCTCACCATCGGATGTTGTTATCAGATAGATTAAGAACCAAGATAGTATGGACATTGTATGGTCCGGATACTCTCCAAAGAAGTCTCTGCCAGCTAGAAGTCTAGAGATTGTAAGTTTCCGACGAACCGATGGAGAAATGATATTCTGAAGACGACGGGTAGATAGATTGCTTACGTTTCGACCCCTTCATGCCTGCTCCATTGCCTTTCCGAAACCATTAAAACACACACACACACACGCGCTTACGCGGTGTGTTCTGTGTTGATTACGGCAGATCACCCAGGCCTAGGCGATGGGTTGAAATGGTTGAGATTAAACTATTTTTAAACCTTCCATCCAAACGTTTGGTTGCTTCCTACAGCCACGAGCATCACGATCGTCGCGGGAGGGAACCGAGCAGGACGGTCGCGGTATTAACAGAATGCACAAACTCGCCCCCTCCGCACCGGTCTCCCGTCCCAACTGATCGCTATCGCCAAAGGCGCGCGCGAGAAGCTAAACGGCACGTGCGTCTAATGAAAATCCGACCACCCAACCCAAGGCACCCGTGTGCCTTCTCCCCCCCAGTTTCAAAGATGTTAATACGCCAGCAGCCAACCGGTCGCGCTAGCAGCATCACCACCTAATAGAAATGGCGCATTTTATTCGTCCCAACTGCGCAATACCGCTGCCTTCCCGGCTGGATATGTGCGCCGGTTGCATCCGTGCTACCGAAATCGCTTTTGTTTTGGTCCACCGCGGGCCAGGGAAGGATGCCGTGGGACGAGCGGGGGTGGTGGGAAAATTGCTCCCAGCTCGTGTGTGCATTTCGAAACGGTTCGATTTTTCTTCCCGTGGCGTGTGCGCGCGTGTCTCAGAGCCGGCGCCACTTCAAAACCGGGGAGGGCGGGGTGGTTTTGATGTTTTCTGACCAGCGGCTTTTTCGGATTGCGGCGCAGTTTTTTTTCTCGTTTTTTTTTTTTTTTTGGTGGCCACGGTCGGTTGCAAAAGCCAGGGTCGCCTTTTAAACGATGCCAGTTGGTGTATCGCTTTGGGGCAAGCACTTGGCCGGTTAGCTCATCCGGATGGAATAACTCGGAATGTAAGATCTTCAAACTTGATTTGTAGTCATCGGCGAACAAGTCAAGATATAAAAAAAAAAACATTAACATCTGCATATTCTCCGAAAAGTGGCAATCCATTCCGGTCCGGGTTTGGACCAAGGAGAACGATTCTGAGATTTGTTGTCCATTTCTCATCGATACCTTGACATACTTGCCGCGGAGATTGAGTATCTAAGGAACCAGTTTTCTATTTTGACAACCGTGCGCGTGAGCGATTGCAGTTTATGAATTCCCACCGCACAGTGAAGTTCAATGTCGCACCATCCTACGATGTAGATAGCATCTTGAGAGCCTAGCGGAACCTTGAACGCCAATAGACACCAGCGTGCGAAGTCACGAACTTCAACTACCCAACCCCGGAGTATCCGGCAGCGTTATCGTTCGCTCCACACACGCCGCACCCTAATCCTTAACGCATTAGTCATACTATTGAGGCGTTGTGGCCTCATCAACAACCAATCGTAAATTTATCCCCATATCTCACATACCATCGTTGGTAATTAGGGTGCGAGTAATCGAGATAGTGTCCGTCCGATTGCCGGCCGAAGTCAGTTCTCCGCTTGATAATGACATTAACCATACGGTTCCATGTACCGAACACAAATACACGCGCGCGCGGTCCTCACCGCAACCAATACAGCCGCTCGGGCAGATTCGCTTTCAATCCATCCCCGAGAGCTGCGGGCATGCAAAAATAGCAATCCTCCTCCGGATCCGCTGCCCTCCTGTTGCTCTAGCGTCGTGTCCATCGTCTGGTGTAACTTTTCGTTTTTTGCAGTCGCATGCTCTTACGGCACGGTTTTTAATGATCGGTTTACACCAGCACACACATGCGCGGCGGTCATCATCAGCACGGTTCATTTTTTCGCAAAATAAACACGAATCCGGAACGCACCGGCGGTGCAGGAAACGCGCCGGGAGCAAAACGTCCTCTTGACGTCGATGCTTATAAATAGATGCGTCAGCCCGTTTGCCCACCGCACTCCAAATGCATATCAGCGGACGCGCAGCGCAACTTCTGGTGGAGTTTTTTTTTTTTTTGAACCAATTCGGGCAATCGGACCAGACCCTCCGCAATCGACATTCCGATGGCAAATGTGGAGTCCCATATCCGACCGCTTGGTTGGGGTTTGTTTTTTTTTTAATGTTCCCCCGACGTTGATCGCCATGTTCCAGCTGAGCGCTTAATGCGTAACGGAGCTATAAATCCATAAAGATATGCCTGATGCAACTTCATTAACTTTTAGAGCCTTACTAAGATCCCAGCGTGCAGCGTGCAGGAGGCTGCAAACGTCCCATAAACAGATTAACCAATCTAAAAGTCGTGAACAGCCGCGTATGAACTAAATTTGGGCGTTTTATTCTCTTTTAATTAGTGCGTGCGCTGGGGAGGAACGCAGCAATCTAGTGGCCTTTTTGTTTATTTATTATTATTTATCTTTTTTTTTTGTTTTGAGGGAACCTCATTTCAAATACGCCCGCTATCTCCCGCGCCGTTCGCGGCGTTTTGTTGTCATTACGTAATGGGAGGATTGGTTTGATACTAACGCGTGGAGCGCTCTCGGACGTACTTCGGCGGGTTGCGGTTGGTTTTTAGGTGTGGGTGCCAGGTCATTTGACGTCAGCTTCCGTTCCGGTGTTGTTGTTGTTGTTTGTACCCCTTCCCCATCCGATTGTCATTATGCCGGAAGAGTATAATCAAGCAGTAATGTGGTGGCGTGTGGTGACGGTGCTGTTCGCCCGTCTCACCAACAACTCGCATGTGTGTTGCTGGTACAACGTTTTTGGATTGCTCGATGTTTCGGTTCCGATGAGATCATACTCACACTGGATGATGTGAAAACAACTGCAAAGTTTCCGTTTGCACATGTCTGTAGACACACCTCTCACTCTCTCTCCCTTTTTCTTTATTCCTGCCACATTAGCTGTCCTTATCTAATCCCGAACACAGCCGAACCAGCTGAATCCAGCTGCCAGTAACGTTGACTTTGTTTCGGCTGTGTGCTCCCCTGCTTGTCCTTCGCGCAATCGGTCAGTTTGGGATGGAATTTGGTGCGATTGAGCGCCTGAGGGGAATTGTTTTGCGATTGTTTTCATTGCATTAGGAGAACTAAACGGATTGTGCAGCGCCCTCTATTTCCACCTGACGTCGCTATCATCTGGCAACAGAGCAATTAGTATGTGATTCAAATCCTCCATAGCTGTCACTTGTTGATAGGAAAACCCAACGATGGCCTTGCAAGTATTCTTCTCAAAAAGCTACGTCCCCCCTAACCTCCGCTTACTCGCTCGAGCGAAGCACAGTATCACCCATTCAGCTGCTCCACACATGGTGGTCAACTTGTTGGAAGTCACAGATTGAACAGGCGATGATCGAACGAGATGGAGAACGTTCTCCCCACTGCCGTGCGGTTCGCCACTACACCAACAAATTGTCAAAATTTGTGCCTTCAGTGTGTCCGTGTAGAAGGCTCTCGCAGGTGTGTGTGCGTGTTTTTTTTTTTTTTTGGTCGGTTCGTTTACTGGAAGACACCCAAGTGCGAGCGAGTGACATCATGTGCTGTCTCTTTCTCGCGCCGCACAACAATGTTGCAGAACAGAGCCGCCTCAGGCGTTCGGATGTTTATTAGTGTGCGCTTTATCGTGTTATTATCGTAAACCACCAAATAAATAAAGCAAGCGTCTAGTGCTGGAATCAATAGTACAACAAAAACCGACAAGAAACGTAAATAAGGAAAGTTATACTTTCGCGTTGGCCGCACTGTTGAGCGTAAAATAGAAACACACGGTGCAGAAGCAATTCAGCACCGACCTGCTGCTGTGTATGCGTGCACATTATTTGGTTGTGTACGAAAGCTGCTTTCCGCTCGGTGTGTCACCCATTTAAAACAGAACGCTGAACGGGCCAGCCATTACCAGCTCTCAGTGCATTGTGTTAGTGGGTCACGCAGGGTTTGTCGCCAGAGTGTCTGCTACCAACACTAGCCGCACCGTGCGGAGAAAGTTCGTTTTCATCAGGGATTATGTTTTCCCCGAAAATTGTTGTTGTATGAAAAAAAAATGTATTTGAAAGTAAAATTAAGTGAAGTTTAAACTTTTATTCGTTTGTCAAAAAATATTATGAACAGTACGATTTGTTTATTTTGATCCATTGTTGACATATTTTTATTTAATTATCCCAGAACTCGTGGTCGAAATTAAAACTAAATCACACAGAGTTGATGGTGAAACGTGTCCAATCAATTTAATAAAAAAAAAAATTCTTAAAATTTCGATACACCGAATGGAAGAAAAGAAGTACTCATATCCGTAACGTCACCCTCATATAATAAAAAATTCAACACGACACACACACGGCTGCGGTATATCGTCTCCACTTCTGTACGGCTAGTGTGCCGGGGAACTTTCACTACCGCGTGAGTATGAGATAATGTAGCAGCAGCACCGGTACAAACGCTCCAAACCCGCTCCACGCTCGATCTCCTTAAGCGATGATTTTTGTGTGTTTTTTTTGCGGTGACGTAATTTTGCCTGACCTTAACACTAGTGCCAGCGCCGTGCGGCTGGTGTGGGTTGGGTCGGTTGGCGAACCACCACCATCATAAACCATTGATAGCAGACGGGGACGGTTTTGTTGTCCTGCTTTTGCGCGTGCCGCGCATTTCGATATCGATTCGGGCGAGTGTTTAAACCGCACATTTCGCTAGTTGTGCAGCGCGCTAATCTGGGATGGGTAGAGCGTAACTCTGGGCAGCGATTACAGGGAGAGAGAGAGAGAGAGAGAGCGAGCGAAAAACAAACAAACAAGCGCTGCACGGTGAAATGTCAAACACCATCGCCTGCAGAGACGTTTGAAACGCGCGCGCCATATTGGAGCGGCCGAGCGTCCAAGCGAACCCTGCCTGCCCCAGCCGATTTCCGTACCAGATTTCGGGATTTTCGTTCGCAAAAGGTAGCTGCAGCTGTTGCGCGCTCGCTCGCCGGCTTATCCCCGAGGTCTCGGAGCGATTGATTAGCTCGCTCCGTACCGCACGAGGTCAGACCGATGTGTGAGTCGTTACGAAAGATGCTTCTTCTTCCCGGCGCTCAGATTCCTCTCGGGGAGAAGTTCCCGTGGGGACAACTTTCTAATTTTTTGGGCAAGTTTGTTTTGCTTCGTGTTTTTTTTGTTGTTGTTGTATATATTGAAACTGTGACATGTTTCCAACTTGACGCACACCAAGAACATTTTAGTGCCTTCCCCCTCCCCCTTTCCTCTGTGGTGGCAACTCTGCACCGAGGCGGGTAAGGTGACGCAATCGAATTCCGCTGTCGTTGATCTAATTGTGCCCCTTTTGGGGTGTTGCCTGCTGGTGTCGCCCGGATCGTCTTCCAACGGGCGTATATTGTATCGATTTTATTACTTCCAAGCCACCGACTGCCTGCGATGGGGACACGATCGGGTGCGTCCGACGATGGGGTGCGATCTGGGACATCAAGAGAACTGATTGTCGCCATCACTTAGATGACATCAACAGGCGATAGTTGACCGGGGTTGGCGGGGTCATCAGGGGGGTGCTGTCGCCTCCACCACCAAACCGCACACGGAATACTTAACGGCACGCTCACGAGCGGACTGTCATGACAGCGTGGCGTGTCGGCTGCCCGATTGTATCATCTCCTGTACGCGTTGCGAACCAGCCCGAGTAGAGGCTGTGCATTACCATATACAGCACGTCTGCTGCACGCTCACAACGCGCGGCACACCAGCGGTCTAGAAGTTTTGCGATTTATAAGAAAAGTTGTTGGGCTAAGGCCAAAGGTAAGCGGGACGTCCGGTGATATCGATTGCCCAACAGGTGCCCCAACCTGTCGAAAACACCTGAAAGACGCAAAGATCCATCGCAACAGTGCATTCAGACATTGAAGTTATCATGTCCGGACGGTAAAAAGTGGCAAAAATTTCAAGTGGTTTCCATGTGCAGGCTTAGCTTGGGCGGTGTATTTTAGCGTCCTCAAGTGCCCGGTGAGCTCCAGCGCAGTGTTTGCGAGTGTACGCTTCGAGTGTGGCTTATTTATTTGCACCCCACGCCAACAACGACGGTTCTCTCTCGCGAATCCCGCTCGCTGTCGTCACACCCAGTTTCATTTCAATATTGCTATTGTCACGAATGCCAAAGTTAAACATACGTACCTCCCGCGTAGTGCGTACGGCGAAATAATAATAAAAAAAACCCCTCAACCTTCCCATCGCTAAGCCTCTGTATCGTTTTCTTCCCTTTCTTTCTTTCTCTGTCTGCACCAAACCCGACGAAACTAAAACCCCCTCACCAAAAAAAAACCATCCCAAGCAGAGTAGAGCGCTCGAAGGTCCGTGTGTCATTCTTCCAGAGCAGCAAACCGCAATCAATCAGTCCGCCGGAGTCGCTGCACCTGTACGGTGGGCAAAGTTTGATTCAGTTCGGTGGTGGTGGCGGCGGTGGCAGCGGCTATGATAACAACAACTCACCGCTAGACACCTACATCACCTCGGCAGCGCTCAACCAGCAGTACGACTCGCTGTCCGGCCATCAACAGCAGCAACACGCACACTTTCATCCGGACCATCGGGATCCCAACATGGCGGCCGTCTACGGAGGCACCAACGTACCGCCGTCGGCCTTTAACCGACAGATGAGGTGAGTTCGTCTGACGTTTGTTTGCGCTTTCTTCTCTCCTAGCGTTCCCTACCAACACATCCTTAGCGTTTGAAGCGTAGCCCTGGCTCATCGATTGAGAGCGCGTAGGATATGAGACCAAACAAAAAAAAAATCCACTTTTCAGATAAAGGAGTAGCTTGGGTGCTTCACAGTATGCACGGTAGCCAACTTCATTCAGTATTCATTAGCGGCTTTGAAAGGAGGTTGTTACACCCACGGGAGGTTAACCACCTCGGGAGGCCTTTATTTTAACCTGTCCCCTCGCTCGCACCTCACTCACTCGCGTGCAGTCACCCTTATCGGTATGTTTTTGTCGGGCCGCAGGACCAGATCCGTCGTGAGCCGTATTTTGTGCATCGCTGCACCGGGCAGGATCCGGTAGAAGGAAACCATCCGCACGATGGCCACCTTCGTCTCGAGCAGCGCGTACCGCTGCCCGATGCAGTTGCGCGAACCGATACTGAAAGGGATGTAGTCGTACGGACCGCGTCGTTGGGTGCTGTCGTCCGAGAAACGCTCCGGATCGAAACGTTCCGGATCGGGGTAGACTTCGGGGTTGCGATGGATGACGTAGATGGGGATGGTGAAGTCGGTGCCGGCGGGGATCGTAACACCGTTCATCTCGATGTCGTCCACTAGACGACGTCCGATGAACGATACTGGAGGTAGTAGCCGGAGAGACTCCTTCACGACCATGTCGAGGTAGGTGAAGTTCTGGAGCGTACTGTACGTGAGCGGAGAGGT
>JXWZ01014175.1:0-16942 GCA_000956215.1 Anopheles farauti No. 4 | reverse complement strand
AACGCGCGAGATTCATTCGATTACGACATTTTCCAATCGGATCCGTTTTGCTAGTTTTGCGGAGCCCAATGTTCGTTCTTTAATTCCGTGATCGTATCGCGATTGTTGACCGGTGTCGTACCGTGATCGTGTTCCGTGGGCGAAACCGGAGAAGGAGATTGGGAGGAGGTGATTTTCCCAAATCGCAGTGAAACTGTGGACGGCCCCGCAGGTTATTGTGTTTGCAGTGAACAATAAAAATCCGATCGATTTTCTTTGTTTTTGCTTTAGGTTTTGTTCAGTCTTGTGGCCTCTTGTGTGAAGCTTTCGTAAGCTTTTTTTTTATACTTCCCGTACAGTACAAAACCCAACCTGGACCGGTGTGGTCGGATGTGCTGAACTTTGTCGGTCCTTGACGGTGCATGAATTGTAATCTCCGATTCGTGCAATTTTTATTGCAATCTCACCGTAAAACCAACGCCTGCTTCATGACCATAGGATGAGCCATGCCCTTTTGCATGCCCAGCCAGTGAAGCGGTGAGAAACGAATTGGATAAAATAGTTTCAATTATTTATGTGGCGGTATGAAAAATAAAAACAAAAAAAAACCACGCTAGACACTGCCCAACACCGTTACACCGTGGATACTTAACAATGGGTGGATGAAATGTTGCGTTCAATTTAGTACAATGAACCAAAACAAAGACAGAAAAAAGAATCGGGGGTGTGTAAGAAGGTTGTAACGTTGCACACCGGAATGTTAAAGATGCAGATTGTGCGAGGCATCCAAGCAAGCGAAACAGTGATTTACAAAAGGATGGTTAGGATTACATCGGAGGAAATAAGATTAGGGAAGCAAATAGCATATTTCTTCTACGCTTTGCGAAGTGTTTGAAGGAATCAAGCATCAACTTAAATGCAACAACATTCCGCATAAATCAACCAATGCACTCAGCTTAATGGCGTTGAGTTAAAAAAAACACACACACACACAATTTCATAGAATTCATGCACTATCTACCCTCGTCCGAATTAGCTTCAATTGCAAGATTTTCATTTTTTTTCCCACTCCGCCCACCGTGTGTCTACCGGTTTGTTGCTTCATTTTTTCGTCGCACATCAACATGCACTCTATTGTGCAGTGCCGTTGTTTGTCGACCGTCCATTCGACCTTGCCTTCCGTTTCATTCATTTCACTTCCTTCACGCTACCTTTGCACAGGTTCCGGTTGGCTTTGTTCGGTCCCCTTTTACAGGACAACGGATTGGTTTTAGTCGGTTTCTTTTCGTTTTTTTTTTGTTTGTTGTTTTGCTAGCCCTTCCCGCACGTTTCTATCCATTTTTCTACCCGTTTGAATCCATTTGAACCCACCGCATGTCTCCCGAGCGCCGTAGTACGGTCTTGCGCATCGGTTTTGCACGGGCGATATTTTTCCCCCGAACACTTTTTACACCCCTTTTCATCGGTTTACCACATACTCGACCCGGGCTGTTTTTCCTTTCCTGGGAAAGGGAACATCCTTCCGCTGGTCGTCTTCGGTTTCGAGCTCGTGTGCCTCCGGTGCAACGCAATCCTTTATTTGTGACCGAACCGAAAAGCAAACCCTCCTCCGCTCGATACTCAATCATTGATCATATGCGCATTCGATTATCTACTTTCCCACCCAACGCTGCTGACCGAAGCCAAGCTCAACCCGGTTCGAGTCGACTCCCATCCCAGCACAGCAACATGCAGGTTCCTCCGAGGTTCCTTCCAGGGACAGTTGGCGGCGGGCTCGTTCGAGCTCCCTCGAACCCGCTTCTGCTCCGATGAGCCTCTGCACGCAACAAACTTTGCAGCAGCACGTTCCGAAATCTATGCCACTTAGAAAGGGCACTAGGCAACGGTCCACACGAACGTAACGTATTGGGTCCACACACACACACACACACACACACACAAAGATGAAACACATTGCAACCGAAGCAAAAACAAAAAAAGAACAAAAAAAAACGGAAGCAATCTATATATTTTTGCCTACCCAACCATCGCACTTTCTTCCCAAACACCCGCCGCAGCGGGGAAAACTTGTGCGAAAGATATCCTTAACACACCGATTTCCAGACCGATTTTCGGTGGACTTTTCATGCCTCTTCCCTTATTTTTTTTTTTTTTCGGTGCTACCCCAGCGTGCCCTCCGAAACCCTCGTTCGCATATTTTATTCAACAGTGCTATTTTTGCTCTTTTTTGTCGCACAGAAAGAAAGCCCGGGCCAAGAAAAAGGCAGCCCGCAGCTCACAACCCCTTTTTTCGGGTTTTTTTTTCGTGAGAACCAAAATAAAGCAAACGGTTAGGATGAAGAGGGTGGGGGGGGAGTTTAGGAAAAATCGGTTGTTTCCTCGCTAGGCTAGTGCGGTGCCTCTTTCTAAACATATTATCCCTCTCTCTCTCTTTCTCTCTGCCTCTCTTCCTCCCTGCCTTTTGCTCTTTCGGATGGGGTTTGAGCGTGTCTAACTTTTCCGTCTTGTCTTGGCTTGCTGCGAAGTAAAACATTTTGCTCTAGTGCCTACTACGATGGCGTCCTTGCTTCCTCTTGGTACGTGTCTAACACCTCGTGGAGCGGCAGCGTCTCATTTCGGGCGTTGCTGTACGTGTGTGGGTGGTGGTCCTTCGGGAGAGTGGTGGGGGGGGAGGGGGAAGGATTCTTTCGGTTCTTTCTCCGTCGCCGCAACGACCCCGAGACGATAGGAAGGGATTCGTTTTAAATATTTTATACGGCTTTTGGACTCTCGATTTGGCTCGGTTCACTCGCTTCGGTAATTGTGTGTGTGTGTGGCTCGTTTTTTTATTCCTCTGTTATCCAATACGTCTACTGTGTAATCTCCCACCTTCGTGTGCCTCGGTTGGTTTCATCTATTTATCATATTAGCCCATTTGAATATGTTGCGGGCTGAATGGTGTGGTGTGCTATTGTTTGGATGTTCCTTGGGAAACGAAATTGAGTCCCTTCGGAGCAGCAGTGAAACAATGATGTCTCTCCCTTTCTCGTTTGCCCTCTCTCGAAGGGAGATGTCTTCTGAAAATCTCATCATCGAAATGGGACGCACTAATAATTGCATGAAGTGCAAGTAAGGCGTTAATACCTTAACCACGGTAAGGGCGAGTAAGTAGAGGACGAAGATTATTAAACAGTAAAATGGTGAAATTTGATTGCTTTTGGGAGCTTTAAGGGAAGGTGTTTAGCGTGTGTGCTTGAATATTTAAGCTTCATCATCCAAGATGAACAGTCAGCGTGAAACAATGGTCAATTTCATAATTGTTAACAAATAATATTACATGAACTTCAAAGTTCTTTTCCATTGTGATTGAAGCAAAACAAAAGTTCTTCCAGCAAGCTTCAGGAAGGGAAATGAAAATAGCGTCATAAAATGAGTTAATTCAATGGGACGATTGTTGAAAGGAAGCGAAAAGGAAATTCGAATCGTCAAACTTCGACTCCTTACATCCGGTACACCAGCGCTTACGTCCCCTCCCTCCCGCGTCAATCATCCAGCAACGGGAAACAAATAGTCACAGTAATATAAACTCCGCTCTGGCAGCGAATGAACGACTGCGAGGAATACCACCATTTTCCGTCCACTCTTAGCACTCTTTTTCCCTCCATTCTACTTCTGTCAACCGGAAGCATCCGACTGGTCCTACGGTTCGGGCGGGATGACGACTTCAAAACCATAAAACCACGACGAGGCGAAAGAAGAATCGCTTTTCCAACCGCATGCGACCGGTGCTCATTCATTTTCAAACGAAACAAACGAACCCGCACACGAGCGAGCGAAACGCTTAAGGAAATGAGAAGAATAAAGGGAAAAATCGACGGGGAAAGGTGGCCTCCCACCGGTGGGTGAAGCTGGAAGCGGTTGTGCCGACCAAACTCACCGCTCCCAGGAGAGGAAGATGACAGCAGGCCTGTGGAAGTGCTGCGGTGAGTTGGTGCCAACCGTCTAACGATGCTTCCCTGTATCATTTTAAATAGATGAGCATAGAATTCCAATGAGATTTTTCATTCGGCTATATTTCCGTTCGCTTCATCGCTTGCCTCCGGGAGGCTTGGTCGTGGGGTCGCGGGGCCGGGACCAGACACAATCGCACAAAGGAACAGGGAGAAGATGTATCACTTACACTCTGTTTGTTTATGAAATTAGAGCTTTTATTTAGCTCCCCCGGTGGCTTGGCGTTGGTTTCACGTAATGTGTTTTTTCTTTTTATATTGAGACTCCCAACACCGTGCTATTTCTTATCCATTTTTTCACCGATCTTATAAGCAGACGAGTGGAAGTGTTTGAAGTGGAAAGAGTAGTAAACAGTTTAATTATAACTTAATTTTTTAAATATTTAAAAAAATAAATGAATCTTGCATGAAGTTGTTCACTCTGCTACTACTCACATAGCACCATAGCAACGCAATGAAACGTCATTTTACTGCAGCACAGCAGGCTTCTTGCGACTTCCTAACGCAGTGAGAACGGAGCCTACTGCGCTTTATCTCTATATTTTTTCTATGCCGCCTGGCACAGTGTCTACGTACAGTGTACTTGCCTGGTACATGCTGCTGGCGACATCACACACAAACACATTCATTCCCATCAGCCATTGTCATGCCATATTCATTTCTCATCACTTGCACAACACAGCGGCGCTCTCCTCCCTCCACGCTTTCGGTTCCACGCTACTGAACGTTTGCCATTGCGGTGCCACAACGGAGTGAGAGCACAGTGGGAAAATTGTTGCAAATTATAATGAGACGACGGGTACGGCATGTAAACTAGCAGCCAGCGTTTGATAGTGTTCCATTTCGGTTTTTTTGTGGGTTTTTTTTTGCGCCCACTGCATGCTTCCCCGGACTGGCGAAAAGGGCTGGCAAAGCTTAATCATTTGTACATTCTGAGGTTGCAATTTGAGTTAGGTTGTGCCGGTGCACGGATTCCATTTATCTCGCCGCTGTTTCGTCGGAGAAATGGTAGTTTGGCCCAGCAACGTGGAGCCCATTAGAGCGAATCAGGAGAAACTTCCGTTTGCTCTCAATAGCTTTTGAAAAATTTTGTATCGTCCCTTCAATCGTCCCTTCAAGATCTGCATCCACGACAACATCGATACCGGCGAGCGGGAATTAGCTCTTTACGTAAGCTCGCCACCATTAGTGAACAGTTTGTGTGGCGTTTTACTCCGAAACATTAATTGCTAATTACGGAAAAATCTGGTTGCAAAGGTACGATTCGCTGAAAACTGGGTGAAGTTAAACTAAACGCAGTATAAACTAGCGCTGACGTATAATCGATAAGCGCTCTCTTAATTGCCAGGCACATATGCGATAATAATTGTATACACTCGTCCATTAAAATGGTTCCGTTTTTTGAGGGTCATCTCCGAAAGAACCATTCGGGTGGATAAAGTTTTCGCGCAACCCAGATTCCGGTCAGGGAGGCTTGAGGTTTTAGCTTTAGCTCAACACTGCAGTTTTGTGTTCTGCCAGGATAACGATGTTATTTTTGTATTTAATCCTTCACCAGCAGCAGCAGCAGCAGCAGCAGCATCAGGCAACTCTCGGGGCCAAACAATCAAGCTACTCCTACCGGTTACACCCTGCGCTTCCCGGTGTGCAGCAACTTTGTTCGATGATTTTTCGAGTTCCCACCGAGTCCGTGTGTGAGGCCGAGGCGTGTATTAAGTGGGATGAAACAGCCATCCACTGCTGCTGATGGTGACCGGAAAGGGCGTCGGAGAGTCCACCGGCGTGTGTTGCAACGATTGCTGAAAAATATCTGCTGCTTCAAACATAGCCCCTCGCAAACACCCACACGCTCTCCCCCTCTCTGGCGTGTTTAATGCTACTTTTTTGTACCCACTTTAATGCATTTTGTTTTTATTTTATTTCGCCCGGGAGGAAAGTTGTTTCTACCGATACCGCCGAGGCGCACAATTCGGTGCAATTTCGTGCCGAAGCATCCGGGCGCACTTGTGTTGTCCATAAAGAAAGGAACACTCGTGAGCTACTGGACAGGAAAGGAGGGGACAGCAGCACTAGGAGCGTTGCTCGGGCTTGAGAGCTCTTCGGAGCGGAATGGGGGAGAAAAGGAACAAAAAACAACGCAACGATAGAAACTAACGCAGCTCGCAACGGCTGAAAACGGACACTCTTGAAGAACCTTAATTGAAGCAAACCGGTAGAGCGGGCACCACGGTTTCCGAAGGTCAGTACGTGTCCAAAGGAGCGGAAGTGACGTTCGGGTCCCACGTAGCATGCAGCAACGTAGGGCATTAATAATAAAAACCAACATTCGACTAATAGAACATGAGCTGCACATGAAATCCATCCGCTCCGCATGCTCCCGAACCACATAACCTCAAACGAGAATCCGTCCGGCACCCGTGTCCCGGTTTTCGTGGTTTTCTTTTCGGGTTGCAAAGGTTCGGAGGTATTGAAAAGTAAAATGGGGTATGGAAACTTTTTTGTGTGAAATTAAATATGAATAAAGTTTCGCTTCGAACGCAATGATCTCCCACGTCCTTCGACGGAGGTTTGCCACGTGTGGACTTCTGGAGATAGCGGGCGGGGAGAGACTCCTCCGGTGTACCCCCAGATAAGATCCAGCGCCAGGGTAGCAATAAATCACGTTTTTGCTAGTGGTCGAATGGTGGCCGAAGCACATGATAACACTTCATCAGTGTTGATTTTGTGTTGTTGGCCCTAGTGGAGAAGCGTTCAATTGAATAACTAAACCACATCGAATCGCCATTTTCGAACAACGAACGAGCATTTGGCATTTTCGTAATTATTTCCACAGTCACAGCTGAAAATTTGTATCACGTTGTATTGGTTCGAATAAAGTTTTTTTTTCACGTGGAGCATAGTAGACTATGAAGAGACGAAATTGACAACTTAATAACATTAATCAAAACAAGCGCGACCGCAATGTCCAGCGAGCAGTCCCCCGCTGGAGGTAGCTCGCACGGAATTCCAAACTTTTCGATTGATTCGTTTCATTTCGCAAATTGACTTTTATCCTCGTACGGCATTTCGGGGCCTGTGGGTCTGGAAGCCACAGTTGATTGGTGATAAGTGAGTGTGGTGAGTGAGTGTGTGAGTGAGTAAGTGAGATTGAGTGAGTGATACAACCTTCTCGCACCCCGCGAAGGGTGACGCGTTGGAATATATATATTTTTTATCCCACCCCGCGATGCTTAAGGCTCCTGGCGTTCACCATCACCGGTCGGATCGGTCCTTGGCCCAAGAGCGAGAGCCAAAACCTAGTGCCCTCGAAATCCAATAACACAGAAAGCGAACTAAATGAACCATTTCCACAAAGCGCGCCCCGTAAGGATGCCATCAGGACGTGCCTGTTTGTTTCTGGTGGGAGGGATAAAAAGCGTTTTCAATCAATCGTTTTATTGCCCGGTCGCGCGGTTGCCCCCTGCCTTTCCGGCTGTGGCGGGAGAAAACAAATCGCTCAACTACTGTGATTGGGGTTTGATCGGTGTTTGTCGAAGGCAGGTCGACATCACAGTAGGCAGTGCAAGTAGCCTTGCCGCGGCGAGTGGCAAGTCTCTTAAGGTATAATGTACAAAAACAACAATGACCGACTTCATTGATTCAAGTGATTGCACGATACGATCGAAAACGATTGGCGTTCCGATATTCCAACACCAAAGGGACACTTCCTGGGACACGATGCAGCTGATGCCATTGGTTCTGCGTGTGTGTGTGTGTGATTGATTATTCATTAATACTTCAACTGCGCGCCGGATCCAACCTTTAAGATCCGATTGCGTTCCGATCTGCACCGCGCAAACCTCAAGCATGTGCTTACAAAAGGACGTACCGAAAGATTCCTGACGGCTTTCAGCGCTAAAGGGAGTGTTAAGCTGGTGCGGCTTCAAGCAGGCGTCGTCTTCGCATCGTCTTCCCGTACCGATCGCACAGAATGTGAGCTGGTGACCATGAAAAATTCATCCATACCAGACCAATCTCAATACGGGTGCTTTCGTCCTGCGAACGGTGGTAACCGTCCTACTGCAGTGTTTTATTGCACCTATAACACGAAACAACCGCACTCCCCTCCCGTGTTGCGTTGGCTTCACTGCACGAAAGGACCATATTTAATATTCTGTCAGCAGGCCCGCAAGCGTTTCTTCGAACAATCCGCACAGATATCCGATTCTAGCCCCGGCTTAGGAGTGAAAGATCCTTCATGCGAAGCCGGTGGGAGGCGTCCCACCGGAGATGCCATGGTGGTTTTCGTCTCATTTCGCTTCGCTTGCGGTGCCGGTGCCGGTGACATGGGCCAAACGGCGGGCGTTCGGGCTCATTCGCCCGCCCACGGGTCAATAATTCATCGGCCACAATTTACCGTAAATAATAGAAGCAATTAGGTAAGTTTCCCTATTGGCTAGATTAGCGACCGGCATGAATAATGGACGCCAAATTACACAAGTCATGCCAGTAAAACACTGGTAAAAGCTTCGCGGGAAGAAAAGAAAAAGTTCCGAACGAACGTGGCGCGTTTGTTTGGAACGGAAACCAACACACATTACATAAGACATGATTTAGTGTAAGCTCGTGTTTCGAGAGAAAAAAAAAGCTGGCCCCTCCTCAACCCAATCAATAAACACTTATTCTACGTACATTCTAACCATGGCCCCGTGGGTAAATGTTCCACGGTACAAGCTCAATTATCAAGTGATGCGACAAAAGGTCCTTCCGTTCACTCGTGCCCCTTGAAGTGAGGCTGAAAACCCCCGAATAAAAATCCTACTGCGAACCGAGGAAAATAAGGTTCAATATAAACACTTGACACTGAACCCGGCGTGCGTCCATCCCCAACAGGTTGCGCCGTGTAATCGCCCAATGGAAATGGTCAGCCCCAAACGCCCGGTCCGGTGCGGTGCTTATCGCATTGTTTCATTAGTTATGTAAATGGGAGGCAAAAGATAAGCAAATGCGTCGCGTCGCGTTGCGTTGCGTCGTGGCCCCCGAAGTGTCCTATTGTGCAGCCCAAAACCCGAAACTCGAGCGCAAAATGGTAAAATCTGACGCCCGTCAGTGCGCGCGCTGGAAAAACTTCATCCACACCATAATCCATTTGAAAATCGCCATTGCCAATGCGGCGCGCGCGCTACGCGAACGAGTGCTCGATCCACCGGAAGTACTCCGTTCGTGTTGTAGGCATTCCTGCAGACGGGCATAATACGAAATGAACATCGTAATGAGCGCGCACTCAAAAAGGAAAAAGGAACCACCCAGGGCGGAGATTTGTACCGTGAAGGTACTGATCGGCAAAAAAATAACGGAGGCCCATTTTTTTTCTTTCTTTTCGTCTCACTGCCGTTGACTAAAATCACCATTACTTTCCAGCACTCCTTGCGAAACGAGCCGGGCCAGTGTTTTAAGTTAATCAGTCGAACCAGACGAACAAAAACTCCCACGGATGGACATAATCAGAAACAGTTGTGCCGCCGTGCCGCTGTAAGACACCGCTTTCGGACACAGGTTTCCCGACCAGAGCGTGCCGTGTGCATGTGGAACGTTCGGATGTGCTTCTGGACCAGCGGTGCCCGTGGACCGTGGGCCGGAATTCTGGCTATTAATATTCAAATTAAGCATTCTCTCCCACGGTCGATTGTGTTAGTTGACTGGGTGTCCTGCGTACTAGCCGTGTTTTTAGCGTCGCGAATTTAAGAGAGCGGAAAAGATGGAATAATAATCATAAATTTCGGACTTTTTCCTTCCCTTCCACCAGGGCGCACCAGCTGAAGGTGCGTCAGGAAAATATTTAAATGAAATGGCGTGTCAAAATCCGGATAAGAACCTTCGCGCTCCGTTCGGTGCACCGTTTGTTCCAGCGTTGTTTGTCCAGTGCTGGAATGGAATTTCTGCGACCCGCAATCCGTTCGCGGCGTATTTAAAGTGCCTTGTTTTTCCACCGGTCGGTGTGTGTGTGTTCTTTTGCGCTGCTTTTCTAAACTAACTTACCACCCACAGCTAATGGGCAAGCCAATCTACGGGGTTTCTCCTGGTTGCGCACTGTTTGCACTGTGGCAGGGCAAACAATTGGAACGCGAAAGGTGTAGGTCGTGTCTTGCAGTTTTAAAAAACTAGCGCACTCCGGTCCCTGGTCGTTGGTCGGTGGTGGACTTTAACAAGCGATGGTTCGTTCCCAGTCCGCGCAAAAGGAAAAACTACGCGGAAAGGCACTTTCTCTTTTCATTTCACATCCCTTCAGCTCGTAAACAGAGGAATTTATGGTTGCGAATGTTGCTACAGCATTACTATTACTACGCCCTGCCTAGTACGGAAACCCTGGGCCCAACTCCGTCGATCCGTACTCCGGACGAGAAGAAAAAGTTACGCGAGTTTCTCACTGTCTCAGCGTCCTCCTTCTCCGTCCTCAGTTCGCGTAAGTTGCATCGCTTGCGAGGGGACTTTTACTGCGCGTGGATAGAGTTGTAGTCCGTCCAAACGCGGGACATCATCCTTTGCTAACCTTTTCGCACCGAAGCCCTTCTCGTGCTGAGGCAAATGTAATTTGATTGCCTACCGGAGGGAAAGTGAAGTAAAAAGTTTCGCTTTCTTACCGTCTCCGTCGCCAGCTTGGGCTCAGGAAAGGGTGAATGGGGAGTTTAGGAAGTAGTATAAAAAAACCAAAAACCCTTGCACACGCTTTTTTCTATCTCTCCGCCCCGTGGGGGTTTCCTCAGTCAAAACACGCACACAAAGGGTGGGGAGGGGCACAGATTGTCGGGAAGGCCTGTCCGATACATCCCGGTGAGGATAGTGAAGGGTTCCGGGATACGGTCCGGCTCGGTAGGTCGATCGGCAATCGACAGGTCATAAAGAGGGCAAAAAAGACATTCGAAACACATTGACTGGGATTGTAATGTTCAAGTTTAACTGTTGACCTGCCTTCGAGATGCTTTCGTCGAAGGGTTTTCCGTAGAAGTGGTTTAATAGTTAGTTTTTTGTTTTACAAATAGACTTCTTTAGGCTTTAAATTTGATGACTTAATTAATGCAATGTCACATACTGTAAAGGATTTAGTTTAAACATCTCTATCAGTTTCGGCTTATGGAGCTTGAGTTTATATTCATGATACAATTGTAGTGTGAGATTTGATGTGATTTAAGCATATTGTAAGTAATATGTTCGAAAAAGACAAACAACGGCTTTGCAGGCTTCATGAAACGCTTCGAAATGTTTCAACGATGAGTGAAATATTTCGACGAGTTTGTTCACCATTTTTTGCCTTTTTCTCTATATTACAGCTTTCAAATTCACCTCTAAATTCCACAGTGCACTTGCCAACATTTCAACGGCTCATACAGAAACTGAAGATTAAAGGGTTTATCCGTTCCATGAAATACACGAAAGTTTCAACGCTTTGCTGCAGATTTCATTGCATTTGAATGTTATGGGGTGAGTTTATCCATTTTCTATTACCATAATAGCATGAATTGTTGCATTCGTTCGACTATCATCCACATAGAGCGGTAGTGATTCAAAAATTGGTTATTAACTCGAAATATTTCAACCTGAAGCGGATTAATGTATGCAATTCGCATTACTCACCTAATCTGGAGATTGTACTTCATATTTTCTTTTGTATTTGATTACCAAATTTTCGTTGATTTAACACACCCACAAAAAACGCTACACAATAAATCATTTTAAAAATTGTTAAATTATTCTTCACATGTAGCTGTAATACGAGTATATACAAAATATTATTCATTGTCCTGCTGCACCACATAGCCGTTAGCGACAGCCGTTTCTTTCGTAGAAAATTAATATTACGCTACATTCTTATCTTCATCCACATTGTAAACAGCAACGTCCACCATCGTCCTGTTTCTACTACTCCCGTTAGTAACTCTCACTATTTGTTTTTTTTTTATCGCGTAATAAAGCAGCTCCGTGTGTATCACTTGCGTTCGAACGAAAAGGCCACTGTTTTCCGTGTTTTAGTGTGTCGTCTCGTTTGCCCTCTTGCAATTTCACTACCACGTGTGAACACACTTTTGAATTTTGCCTTCCTCCCTTCGGTTTCATTTTCTATCACATTTGCGTGGCTGTGTCATTTGCGTACAACTCTGCAACGAAAATAAAACCAAACACGCAACGCCGAGAGCGTCGTCTCTCTTCCCCCTCAATACGATACGTTAACGATAACATTTGGTTAGAGACACAGATATGGGTTAATCAATGGGGGGTAAATTAAGTATATCGCCGGGTTTTGCCTAAGTGATGGAATAAAATTAAAATATACTCTAATCCAACGCGTGCCTTACTGACCATTACAACACAACAGACCAGTCACAGAACGGTGAAGAAGGATACGCACGCTGGCGAACGAAACGCGGAACGCAAAGGAATGTGGAACTCGTTCATGCACCGTTGTCCTTTTCGGTCGAAGGAGTGAGGTTGTGTTGGCGAGGCAGTTACGGACAGGTACCGCACTATTCCAAACTTCTAGCGAATGCATTGCGTTGCGTTCATTGGCGCTTCGCACGTACGAAGTACGAGGATCGGATCGGAGCCTCCAACGGAATTCATAAGTTAAATGCATCAGTGAACCTTTCACAATTCGCTTGGATGCTTTGCCCGACCTTTGCGCCACCCTTTCATCGGTGATAGAACAGATCGAGCAGACGGCTCTTGCGACTGCCGGTCGTCGATGCGCCGGACGATTGCTGGGACGTCTGCTGATGCGGTTGCGGCTTTGTACTGGACTCGATCAGCTTGTTCTTCATCTGCTCCTCGATCAGCTCGTGCATATCAATCTGCCACTGTTCGAGTTGCTGCAGCAGTTCCACCTTCTGCTGGATCGCCTCCAGCAGCTGACTGTTGGCCTGCATCAGCTCCACCCGGTTCTTGGCCAGCTCGACCTCGGCCTTGGTTCGTCGCTCGATAGCCGCGTCGCGATCCTTCCGGGCCTGCACCACCGTTTCGTCCTGCGCCAAACTCGAATGGGACGCATCTTCTCGTGCCTGGTTGCGCTCCTCGATCGTACTCTGCAGTTCCACCTCGCGCACCGACAGCTACAACAAACATGGAAGCAACAGGGTGAAGAAGGGTATGGATATGTAAACATTTCGCGCCGACGGTTGTTAAACAGCGTACGCGGCTTACCTTGCTTTCCAACTGCATAATGACATCGTTCTTCTTTTTCAGCTCTTCCTCCTGTTCGATCAGCATCGATCGTGTCTGCTCGAACATCGTCTTGAACTGCATCGCGTCCAAGTTCATGATGACGTGGACCAACTCGTCGGCGACCGCCGACAGCATGCCGCGACTGAACTTGTCATTCACGGTCATGCTGGCGCTGGTTGCTTCCGTCACCGAGTTCGGTGCCGCCATCGAGACGGACGCCATCGTATTGTCCAGAGACGAGAAGGACATATCCGAATGGAGACCTACCGGATTGAGTGTGTAACGGTTACTGAGATATCCAATCGCCTACGGTTACTATGGTTTCGAACCTACCCGAATCATCGTCATGATGCGTACTGCGCAGGGTGTGACAGAGCGTTTTCAGCTGCTTGTACACCGCCTGCGCTTCCTTCATCACAAGCTGGCCAGCTTCATCCTTCGATCCTGGACCTTCCTCCTCGCCGTTCATCTCCTGCAGCAGCGACGAATGATGCTGCAGCTCACCGTGTAGCGATCGCTGCGAATCGAACGACTCCAGCCGCTCACTAAGCGTGCCATTTTCGCGCTCCAACCGATCGAGCGTCTGCACCGTCATCTGGTACTTCGTGTCCTGCTCCTTGGTGCTACGCTCCAGGATGTGTATCCGTTCCGAAGCTTCGTTCAGTGCGATCGATAGGTTTTCCCGCTCGTTCACCGTCATGTGGAGCCGATTTTCCAGATCGTTCTTCTTCTCCAGTATCAAGCGCAGCTCGTTCTTCAGGCTCTCCAGACTGCTGACGTGATCCTGTATGCTGAGCGTACGGCGATTGCACTGCTCCTTGATCTCCTGCAACTGAGCCGTCAACTGCTGCTCGGTGACGTTCGATTTCTGCAGCTCGTTCGATAGCCGCGTGTTCTGGGCCGTCAGCTCCTCGATCAGCATGTTCTTCTCGCGCTCCATCTGCCGCATGATTTGCTCCTGCGCTTCCAGCTTCTGGCGGAACTGCTTGATGTCACCCTGCAGCTCCACAATGATTGCCTCATTTTCGCTCGAACTGATTTCCAACTGTCGCTTGAGGATGTACTTCTCCTGCTCCAAGTTCTACGGGGCGAGAAAAATAGAAACAAAATCGATACGTGAGAAATTATGCCCGAAGTCAGTCCACTAAAACACCTGCCGTTCGTTCGGCCGCCGAAGCGAACGCCTTCTGTACACTGAAGGTAACGGAATCGACCACTAATTTATCGCACTGCTCTTGTCAGTCTGTTTGCCAACCTCCTAAATCTTTCAACTAACCGGCAACTCATGCACACATACACACACAGAGAGAGACCTGCCACAAGCTGCCTTCAACGACACCTACGGCCCCCATTGCTTATTAGCCAACCCGAGCGGTTCGGCTTCTTGAAAAGCCGCCAGCAAGCCAGCTACTAATTATTGTGGAATGCGCGTTAGAATCACGAAACGTCCCGCAGAATGGGCTCACTAGCGGAACTTTAACTTGAACCGCCATAAATTGTTCTCAACTAGCGCTTGGGAGGTCGTTGCGACAAACAATGGTGAAGGTAAAACGCGACAATTAGAACGCTCCGTAAGCTCCAAGGGCCCTCTCGATTTATATGGGATAGGTCCGGGCGCTGATAAATCATATCTCTTCCGGGACAATAGCCACCGTTTTTTATTTTATTTTGGGAGCAACCGCTAACCTGTTACGCGTTAGAATATGGCGTAAACATGTTAACGTGTTTGCAAACATAAAACCTCCACACAGCCACTAGCCAATAGCACAGCAATTTGTCTAATTTCACCCACAAACCTAGAAAATGACCATCCTCCGCACCTTGCCGACCGGCTCGAATTAACGGCCAAATTGGTCGGAGCGGTCTCGAAACCCAAACGAAGATGATTGACCATTCGAGGGTATACGAAGCTGCAAATTAGATCATTACCCATCGATTGCCATCGAGCCATGGTGGTGGTGGAGATGTCTGTGAAAAAACAGAAACATTGCAAAAAAGAAAAAAAACCACCACCGATCGGTGGTATCGATCGCACATTCGATTCGCACAGCAGACGCTTTTCGGCATCGACTGTGATGCTGCACACGGTCGGGAGGGGGGAGGGGGGGAAGGTGCTGTATCGTGTATTTCAAGGGGAAAACTTTAATTAAGCCTAATTAGAACCCAAGCCACTAGCATGAAACGTCGGAGTTCGTCGGAGCTCGAAGTGAAACTTGGCACGCGAACCTTAAAATCCGTTTTAACGCGCTCACGAGCACCAGATTTGACATCAATCGTGCGCTCTGAACTAATCGATCGTTTGATCGTTATGTAACGACGTGTGGAGGAACGAAGGGATCAATTCGATTCGAGCCATCGGTGCCACCGCGTACGGCACAGCACAGCACTGTAGCAGGTTGACGAAATCTTAATACGCGTATTCTTCACGCCACACCAAACACAAAGCGGAATGGGGCCGTATTTCGATCGCGAGATCTATTCGTCTACACCGTGTGTGTGTGTGTGAGTGTGTGTTGGATTGGCTGGCTTACCGTTGGAGCCACACGTTCGGATTTGAAATGGAAATTTAAAGCCATCATCGACAAGCTTCCAACAACACCGAACCATATCGCATATCAATCAACACTCACAGATGATTGGGAGGGTGTGCCACGCCTCTTCCAGTAGAAAAATCAACCAACGACAAAAAAAACCCCTACACCAAAAAACGTGTGAGGAAATCATTGAACCTGTTTTCGCTTTGACCGCAATGACCATCGCGTGGAGCTGTTGGTTTTTTTTGAGCCAGCTACACTTTGAGTCATCGTTCACTACACCCGCACATACACACACTCTCTCTCTATCTCTCTTTCCAACTTCACCTCTCGAGGGAGTAACGTCATCCACGGTGACGTTTGTTAAAATTGGCACGTTTGCGTGGGTGAACCGTGAACGAGGGAGCTGATGGATATAATAATTCCAGTACCAGAGCGACCAATTTGCCTGCTTGCGTGCGTGTGTGTGGTTTTTTTTTCTCACCCAAATAATGGAGCTTAAAATTCGTTCCACACAATCCGACCAAGCTTCTAGAACGGTTTAGAATACCGTATCGATTGGTGATTTTATTTGTTTTTTTTTTGCAGAGCTCAATTTGATGACTTTGTTTTTCTCGCATTTATTAACGCAACAAATGGGTCAGCATGTTTTTGCTCTACGAAGTTGATTTTAACGGGCGTATCTTCTTGAATCGAAAACTAGGCGCAAGAAAATCAAGCGCCCCAGACAGCTTCCTGTTGTTGTTATTTTTTTAATGAAGCATAAAACAGGAAAGACAATAAAATACTAAAAATCTGAATAAACGAACTCAAATTCTGCAGATCCTACAAAAAACATGCTTTTTATCTCTCAAAAGCCCGAGGAAACGTTTGGCAAAACCCACTTCTTCAGCATACACATAATTACGTTGAGTAAAAAGGTTGAACATTAAGTTTAGCACACTTTTTACTTAAACTACATGCAAAATTGTTTAATTTGGCAAACAACCCACCGATTGAAGGATGTGAAAGTTGTACCCGGTAATTCACTCTCCTCTTCTGCTGGTGTGGAGGTGGCGGTGTGGGGGGCAGTACGAAGCACCGCTTTTTACCAAACGTATGTATAATAACGCCATAACCTTACCCCTGCTGCCTCTCCTACAGGTCCAGCTGTTAAAATATTTATCCTCCATTCGCCAAGTAACCTGCACATGGAGGCACACTGTGCGGAACACACATGTACGGAAGGCCATTTTCCTGCCCATGTTC
>JXWZ01014170.1:0-21258 GCA_000956215.1 Anopheles farauti No. 4 | reverse complement strand
GTTGACAATCGTTGCCGCCCTTTCGAAGTTGGCGTTGAAAGATTCCACTTGGATCGTCGCATCGGTATGATTTACCAGCAGCTTCATCACGCCGATCATGAACTTTTTGTACGCACTCAGCATCATCGTATCCGGCTCCTGGTCCGGATCGTCTTCCTCGTCCGTATTACTGGCTTCGCTGGATTCGTCCGCACTCACCGTCAGCTTCCGCCGAGTTCTCCCTTGCCGGATGTGTTTCAAGATGTCGGTGTTGCTGTGGGTGAGTAAGTATTGCTTGGTGTTAGTGTAAACGACTACTCGCTACAAACGACTGACTCACAATGGCAGATCCGATCCAGTCTCGGGTGTTCCCAGCACCAGCCGATTGTAGTCCCTGTGGCGCGGATCCGGATACACGTCGAGCCCGATGAAGATGTCCATCCCGAGCAGCTGCTTGATCTTGGCCAGCGATCGGACCCAATCGAAATCGTATCCCTTAAAACCGACCGGTTCGGGGGTTTCTCCGGTCACGTTCAGCATGGCCGGGTACGGTGGCAGATTGAACTGCTTCAGGTACTTAAAGACCGGCCCATAGCCAAGCCGATCCATGGCAGTGAGGTTCATGCACGCCGCGTACATGGTACGCGCCTGGACGACCGGCTTCGGATCGAACTCGCTGCTGTTCGCCTGCAGGTAATGGCGAATGTTGCGCAAAATTTTCGCCTGCCGCTCGCTGAACCAATCGAAGCTTACGTAGGAGTCCGGCCGCGGATGTTCGTCCTCCCAGTTGCCGCACGCGTACTGATAAAAGTCCTCGCAGGGATCCACCGTCAGGTCCATGCTGTGTTTGAGGGCGGCCGCCGATCGCAGACAGTCCGGCGTGTGACAGATCTCGGGCGGGAAGTGTACTGAACAAAGACCAAGTCAGCAAAACAAAAAAACAAAAACAAACAAAAACCAGTCAACGAAGTTATCAATCCACCGTCAATCTTGTAGCACTTGCAGCCAGCGATGCTGGCGGGAGATACTCACGCAAACAGGCTATTACAATGATAGCGATCGTCAGGAGCAGGATTACCAGCAGCAGGAACAGTAGTATCGATTTGTGATAATATCGTCGCCGGAATCTGCCGGTGAGCATACCACAAGAACAAAAACAGCAACAAAACAGCGTTAATGGCGATCCGGTGTAAAGCGGAACGCTAATCGAAACGATTCCAATCGTGCATTACCTTGATTGGATGCCGATGAGGTACGGATGGCCGGCGGCCGGAACGGTGCGGGGATTAGTGATGGAACTCTTCTCCGAGTCGTGTCCTGCGTCGAGGAGAAAAAAAGAACAAAAGATCCTCATTGTAAGCAATGGTCCTGCGATGGAGAAATCTCGTTGGCGGCAGGAGACAAAAGTTTTAAAGTTAATTACTCTCAGCTTTAAGTGTTTGCGAAATAATTACCACGATTGTGGCTCGCCGTGGATGTTCTTTGTCCTGTTCTGGTTCACCCTGGATGGTTTTAACATCGCTTACCAAACAAAGTCCCAAAGCTCAGCATGCGATTAGCATTGGTACATGACGAATTCGTTTGAATTCTCGATACCACACACCATATTGTTCCGCCCAAATTTCCTGCGAATCCCGTATAATTTTGTGGGTATTTTCCTATCACTCCATTATTTGTAGCTTGCCAGAACGTTGAAGTTTATTCGGAAAACATTTGCTTTTACCCGCAAACAGGGCAAAGCTCTTCGTTTCCCACGGGATCATAGGATGTATCGCTGCGAACGCAGAATGAGATGTAAACATTGGGCCGAAATTTCGTAGAAATTACGAAAGTTCTATAATGACAATTCTTACGGAGAACTGGCTTTCCATACACGATACGTTTACGAAAACAACCAACTTGTAGGGTGATTTAAAAGTCACACATCGGGACTATCTTTAGATAGTACAAGAAGAAGAAATATCTTTCGTTAGAACCGACTTGAACCGCGTTGTTTGGTCACAACAACGTTAGGAGGAAGAAGGAGAATTTACATTTTGTAATCAATCGCATTTAATTGATATGATTTTAGTATCGATATTTTTATAATCAGTAGAGTTATATGCAGAAGATATACAAGAATATCTTCTTAGAAAGATTATAAACTTATCCCATTTCTACTACTAACACTGGTAAATTTAACTATAAATTTGAGATCTTGTACTGTAACAAGCAATATAAACTTTGAATTTTAAATTACATATTTAGTCAATATGTCAACGATATTTGAATTAAACTAAAGTATGTCTTCTTCAATTTCCTCAAACAAACTTCAAGTCATACGCTACGCCCCCCTTTCCAAACAAACTTCAAGTCATGTACTTTGGAAAGCCAAGATACTAAAGCGGATCTAAAAATGTGAATCCATAGTTTGAGCTTGAGCTTTAATGTTTAAATGAAAAAGAGCGCAATTACTCCCGTTTCCATAAAAATCCCCCAATGGGTCATTGTGTCAAATAGCTTTATTTTTGGTTTTCGTATGCCTAATGCGACCTACCACCCCGAACACGGTCGTTCTCAATTAGCCTACACATTATGGTTCGCAACTTAACGTTGTCATTGGCCACACACCGGCGTTCCCGTCGCATGATACTTGGAAGTGATTTAGTTGACAGATGGATTTTCGCCTAGCCCGGCGGGGGGTTAGACGTGGAAAGTGGAATGACCGCACCACTCCATTATCCGCATGTCTGTGACCCTTCCCCCTTCCCCCAAACCTCCGCGCTGATCGGTAAAGTTTGTTGACCCGCCCGGGATGCATGCATAATTTGTGCGGCTGGAACAGGGTTCCAGCCATCGGAAGCCGAACTGACCGAGTTATTAGATTGTCGGTGCAGGATACCAACGACGGCCCATGTGCTACGTTTCTCACCGTGTCGAATGACTTTTAGTTGCTAGCAAATGCACAACTCTGTGCTAGTGGAGCACGAATGTCGGTCAAATGGTTGCTTTAAAAGTTTTTATATTTAAGAGGAGCCTCAATCGGTGGCCTTCTTTTGTAAATTACGCTTCATCTGGCCTGTCTGAGATGGACCGTATCTTATATCTGCACACCCACAACGTCCAACGCTAAAGAGTCCGAAATTCCTTCCGAAACATTCTGCTTCCACGCACGCCGCAATAAACCACCTACTTACTACACCTGGGTCGTGATTGCGTTCCATAGCATCTGGCGGCCCTTTCCCATCCCGGTCGCTCACATTCTCATCGGAATGATACGGGGATTTTCTTGGCCGCACTCCGCACAGCTTGGCTTGCGTTGCCCTTTGATGGATATCGTTCTACGGGACACATCTTCGGTTTATTAGTTTTTGCCAACAAGCATAAGAAAATAACCCCAGACTGTTCCGAGAAACTTCTGGCCCGGCGAGATCAAAGAGCACACCACGCGAGGTAAGCGGCTTTGATAGTATAATATCGTTCCCGCATGGCAGCACGCCGCTCGCTGTAAGCCTTTTGAAACGTCCACACGTGGAAATGGGAAAGGACGCGGCAAACGCTATTGATAAGGACAATAGGAGATGAAAAACGAAAAGGGCAGCACCAACAGAACGACAGTGCCTGGGGCCGCCCGCCGAATTAATCAACTAAATGTATGTAGAACACTGTGCGGTCTCCTCACGTGCCAGCCACTGGAGCAGCGATCTAATTGGGTGCAAAACGTACCGTACTCCGACGCGTGCTGGTTATCAGTCGTCCAGATGCGTTGCGTTGACATTTTATCACAAACACGTAAACAAGCTACACGTTGCTACGCTCCGAAAGGCGCTAATGGATGCTGTAAAGGTGCCGAATTCCGCCAGTGCGCGTACGTTTTTGTTGCTTTATTGGTCACTGTTTACTACCGTTTGCTGTCCGCGGTGGATTGACGAAATAGCGTAGGAGACCGGACCGGAAAAGATTACCGCAGGATTAGCTCATCATACTAAAAATGTTGTGTTATTTAGCTTCAATATCGCGCATTTACGAAGGTCATTTTACTGGCTCAGGATAGGCCATTTTAACGTACGGTTCCGTCCGTATATGACCACGCTTAGATCGATAGAAAAGTGCATGCGATTGGCCGTTGGATGGGTTGATAAGAATGTATGAAAAATGTAAATAAACACGTTAAACACGCGAAAACACAATTTTCCATAAAAATCACCACGTTTTTTTTTGTATTATAAAAATTGGTATCATATACAGTGACAGTTAAGATGGCAATACCACTGTGTAGTTTTGAAATCTAGATCACTTAATTTCATCATCCGTTGTTCAAATAGAACACCGCTTTCGTAAGTGGGCTTAACATCATAACCATCACTGTAATTTTTGTTGACAGAATGCATCAATTTGGATTTACATGGGTGCATCATGAGAAAAAAAAACTGTCCTTTCCACCTATTGTTGCGATCTGTTTGCTAAAACGAAAGTTTCCGTGTCCCTCTGCTTCCGAGCCATGTTTGCACAAACCCAAGCACACAAGTTCCACGCTCCTGACGTGGGCGCGTCCCACTAATTCCACGGCATCGTAAAGGTCTTAGCGCTCGGAAATGATGGCACCGCATAAAGAACAACAAAACAGACAATTTTTTTAAAATAAACGGCAGCATCTACGGCGTACGATGGCGTCCTGGTAGTAAATTATTTTCCGAGCACTCTACGGGGTGGGGGGCGCACATGCACGCTTGTTTGCACTGAATCACTAAATCACCAGGTTCTGTTTACACTTCGCGTAATAAGAACGGCACACGAATTCCGCACCTCCGGGGGAAGGGGTTGTTTAATTTTGTTTTTACCAGAAATCGAAACGTTCGAAAGCGGGAAAAAAGCGCACCAGTTTTTGGTTTTTTGCTATCATGCCGAAAACCCGCAAGGCGCACGAAGCCTGTTTGATGTTTGGTGCAGTTTTCCCGCGAGCACCGAGTGTGTCAAGGTCGCGGTTCATTGAAAGCGATATATATTATGGCGTACCATCGATTTCCGCACAACTTATCGGTCACGGGAAAACCGCGGTAAAGTTTATGGCCGCGTAAGTGTCATCCGCAACTTCGACCGCTTGTCTACTTGGGCGGAAAATTCTTGCCGAAAGCGTGTTTGCCGGATTTAGCCGTAAGGATCCTTCACCAGCGTCGAGTGGAGGACACGGTAGTCCGTCCGTCGTGTCGGTTGGTACGATGCACCAAGACTGTCCCGACCGGAGCCGTTCGAATGTGCACGATCCACACGATAGTCATGTGCCACCGCGGTCGTTGTTGGTACGATTAGTACATTACGGCTTTTCAGTAGGCTACGATGACTGTCAGAGACTCGCCCGAAGGACGAACAATATACCGCGTGTCGGGTAGGCCGGGTCTCTCCGGGCACCTCCCAGGACCTCGCTTCGGTCCCGAGTCGCGGGTTGCATTCAACCGTACCCGGTGGGTTCCTCCATGCCTAGGGTCGATGATAGTCGTCGGACCGACGGCTTTATGCTAAACTCTATTATTAGCTCTATCTGTTTATTGTTTGGTGAGGGGAGCATTGGTGTAGCGTGACGACGACAACAACAGCACGGGTGTCCGGGTTTCGCATCGGTCAGCCAGTAACCAGGACGACCAGCGCGATGGGGCTGCCACCGGCATTAGGGAATCATTCGTAATTGTCCTTCAGACATAAGCCGCCCAGTAAATTATCCGAGCCGAAAAACAATATGCGACAGGGACATCTCTCACCGGAAATGCCTGGAGATGGGCCATGAGCACCCACACTTAATTTTGATCCCTTTAAAGTCCATTTCCCAGTATGGGATGTTGGGTTCTTCTTTTGTTCCGGATCAAAGCGCCCTTTATTTGCAGCTCACAATCTGTGTCACAATCAACGATCAAGAAGTTTGTTTTAAAGCAAGGCACGGTTCGCAAGTTTGAAATCTGTGCGATTGATTTAGGTTGTTTTTTTGTTGTTGTGCCGCGTACAGCGGGGTAAAGCAAAAGTCAACGTAACGAGGTTTTAATGAGTTCTGAGTTAAGTGAACTGCGAACCGCGGGTGGATGTTTTTTGTTGTACTCTCTTTATCTGGGTCGGGGAGTACTTTTTTCTGCTCCGGCTTGTTTACTTTCACGAGTAAAAGAGCAAACGAAAGGGAGCACCACCGTCGGGTGATTGGAATGGAACCGATGAAAAATTGAAAAGTGTTTCGCTACAGTTTAATAATCAAGTGGACAGTGCCGCGTTCAACAGTTTCGGTCGAACATTACGAACAAAAGGTACCTGTTTTAATTGAAATGTCGCATGCTTTCAAGTGTTTAGTTAATGTGTAAACCCGCTCAAGTAGTGAAAAAATCGTTAAATTAAAAAAATAGTTTCGTTACGTACCGAGAGATGTCGCCACTGGGTGAAACAGTGTCATATTTTTGTAATGGTTGCTTGGATTTTCTCTTTTGTAACTTTTCTCGTTTTCCCCGGAATAAACAGAAGTTTTACGTAAGATTCAACTTTATCAATTTAATTATCAGTCTTTAAAGATTTTCCAACAAAAAACTGGAATCTATGTTATGTACCAAAAATGTATTAATGGACGCGTTTATTATGTACATATACACTGTAAATACCTGTTACACATGAGCTTCAACGTCGTCTGGCTTAAGTTTACTACATGGGGAATGAAATTAATCCGAGATCTTATTAGTTTCCGACCGATTGCTGCCTAAGTAAACCCACCACTCATTAACGAAAGTTTGGCTAGGAACGCCCGTTCATTCGTCGAGTTCGACAACCTGGTTTCGCTCCATTACCACAACAGCGGCACACACGCAGCAAGCCTTCGACTTACGGGCTATTAGATTGATTAACTGTCGAATATTAGAGCGAACTCGATTCATGCCTGCTGTCGTAAATATCTATCGCCCACGTGTGCATATACAAGGGAGGGAAGGAAATTGGACAGTGCATTACTAGTGGTAATGAATGGTAAGTATTTGTCGAGCGTAATGATCAGTGCGTCACATGTTTAACTACGCTACATTAATAACGCAAATAATGTCAAGTAAATCAGGTGCGTTACTTGAACTTGTGTAATCAATGGCCTACGAAGCGTAATAGTTTTATTATTTAAAAGATATATACGAAATTTTTTAATCAAGCTTTCAACACCTAATGAAATGTCTGTATTCCACTCGTTTGTACTTTCTCCCGAAAAAGAATGACCTTTCAAAGTCATGTAGGCAGATTCATCACTCTAACCCCTGCAGCTTCTCTACCAAAAGAAGTGTACGAATTGAACGAAAAAAACCCACCCAAATCTTCCAAATCTACCGAACCGTACAGGGGAGTTTGGCAGAATCTAAATTGTTGTAATTTGTTGCCGATTTTTGATTGATTTTGAAACGCGCGCGCTCTCGCTCGCTCGCTCCGGGTCAGAAGCTCATCCATTTTCATGCGACAGCAGGACAATGCACGATTCGAAGCGTAAACATCTGTTTCCGGGCTCATGGGCTCCCCGTACATAGCAAATATTGTCATTTCATTGATTAAATCCGACCCCGTACGTGTGTCGGTTCGATTTTCACCCCTCGGAATAAGGATCTAAACGACGAGGGCACATGAAAGCGAGAACAATCCAGCATATTCCACAAATATTCACATACAGCAAGGGCGGGTGCCAATTGTGACGAGCTGGATGTGAAATCCAGAAATGGACGGGCGATGTAATACGAAGACGTCGCTCACCGGCAGATGATGAGTTTTTCTTTTCCCGCTCCAGGGAAAGCTTCGTGCTGGAGACTGAAGTAAGTGAAAAATAACACTCGCCCAGCTCACGGGCACACCGGGTTTTTTTTGCCTCCCTCAAAAAGCGAAACAATGGGACTGGGCTGGGCTCTGTTTGCGTTCTGTGGGTAAGCGCACCCGTACCGTAAATATGTTTCGCCATTTCGCTGTCTTCGGCACGTTAGCGTGGAGCGTAAATTTCGCTCGTAATTAAATGGCAACGAAACGAAGCACAGGCCCGACCCGGAGCCACCTAAGAAGATATTTAATTTTGAAATTACTAGAATTATGCCTCACAAAAGTTGTCCGTGTTTACTGGGCCCCGTTGACGAACGGCGAGGGAAGGTGGAGCACAGGCATGCCTAGGCACGCGTTTGAAATTGAACAGAAAAACGAAATTGTATGAATTATTAAAGTGACACTGTCAAGTAAGCACGTGGTTTTTTGTTATTGTGCGAACTGGCTTAACGCTTGGCACGACGACCGGTCGGTCGGTCGGAAAACAGTCGAGCCTGTAACAAAGTTACATTTCCCGAAGGATGTTTTGCGAGTGGTTCAAGTCTAGAGGTCCTCGTAGTAAAGGAAGGCCGCAAGGGAATGAGCGTTTTTCGGGGATTTCTTTCTGTTGGCATAGATGTTTTACATCATAGTTATTTTTTAGCTATCAAAACAGGGAATGTGATGTGCATGAGAAGATAAAGTATTAAAGACTGCTGAAGCCCTCTTAAACCCTAGAAACGTATTGAATGCAAACTCATTATAAGATGCTTTTCATTCGACAAACACAAATGACTGAAAGAAGGAAACATACAACTCAAACGGAACTGACATTGTCGTTTTAGTACATTATATGACATTGACATTTTAGTAGATGACATAAGGGTCATGTCATTCTTCCCTTCGATTAGTAATTTTTCAACAAATCCTATAAAATCCCCGTTTCCATTGTACTCAAAGCTCTATGTTCCGAAGGCTGTACGCCTGGGTTTGGTTTATTTCCATGCAATCATAACAGCTCAACAACGCTTTGCCTTTAAATGCTTACTTTCGGGGACTTAGGGGACTTAGGGGACTTGAGAGCCCCACGGCTCTCAGCCCCCAAACCGAAATCCGGATGCCATCGTGCTGGGAACGTTCCCAGTGGTCTTAAGCGCGACCCGAGCACCTACCATCCGTGGTAGGCTGGAGCGTACTTGAGCAGAGGAGCCGGAGCGTGTGCGACGACCGGGGCCGGCTGGACGTACGACACGACCGGGGCCGGTGCGGCGTACTTCACTACCGGTGCCGCATGCACAACCGGAGCATGGACCTGGTGGATGGTGGCGTAACTGGTGGCTGCCGGTGCAATCGCCTTAACGATCGGAGCCGGTGCGACGGCATACTTCAGGACGGGAGCGGGAGCAGCATGTACCACCGACACGGCCGGTGCGGCGTACTTCACGATCGGGGCGGGTGCGGCCACATAGGACAGACCATGGTCACCGTAGTAGCCCGGAGCGGCCCGGACCACAGCGATCAGCGCGAAAAGGACCTAAAGAGTACATCGGCGAAGTACATCAACAAAATGAAGCGAAATATGGTTCCAACGTCACAAATCCTAACACTTACCAGAAACTTCATCTTTACACTGCGGGAGGCGAGAAGTTACAGAGCGAGCGTTAGACGTTTGTGTGCGGCTAGAACGACACCGACCGACTCGATCGAGGATCTCAGGCTGAACGAGCTTTTATAGATCGAACCAGTGCGACCAGCGCCATTGCCGGATGCTGCTAACCGTACCGATACCACTCTTAAGTGCCTTCTCGTTAAGGGAGCCATAGCGAGCCGCTCTTCGATGAGGAATCTATCTGATCTCGCGCGCGCGGTCGAGCACACACACACACACACAGTCGTATTCTAGATTGCGGAATGTCCAAATGCGGAATGTTACGCTTGTTGTCCGTGGTGGCCTTTGAGGTGCAGCCAACACTATGTTGCCGGTTTGTAGGGGAAGTGAGGGCAATATGTCGCCAAGATTCCACTGGTTTGGAGGAGACGAGTTATGAAAAACATCTAAATTCTTGGAGCTCCTGTGTATGTTTCTAAGTTTAGAATTCATTTAAATTGTTTTAAAATAATTTTTACTTTTTTATACTCAATAAGCGATACCTAATCATAAGGAGTACAAATCAATTCCTGGTGAGTTGATTTCAAACGTTTCCCCTAGTATTTCATCTTTCAAAACTGGCAACACTGCCAATTTGCCATTTGTCGTCACAACGTTTTCTTTTTCACTCGTTGAAAAGTTTCAATTCGCCGAAAAGTAAATAACCGAGTTTCAGTGCTTTCGCACCGAATGTACCGAATGTTTGCGGAAAATTCTGTCCCATTATTTCGGTACGTAGAACAACGCTGCCCAAAAATGCGTTGTATTTCAGTGGAAGCTGACGTAACTGTTTTACTTCCCGCTGATGTAACTTTTCCGAAGCGACGGCGCTACGAGGCTATGCTTGAAGAACATTCGAAATAAAGATAGGAAAAGCTCGTAAATACACTCGGATTCCCTCAGCAACCCAGTTCAAATTTCTATTTTCCATCGCCTAAAAAGTAATGGAACCAAATGTTCCCAAAAAATGTCAAACTTCGATTAAAAAAGGGTACGAACGGGTTTGCACTTTGAGTACTTTCTCCCGTGCCGATTTGATTGACGTAATATTTATAAGATGCGCGAAAAATCACACCAAATACTCAGAACTTGCCGTCCAAAACTTCTCGACATTTTTCGCTACTTCGTGGAGGGTTTGTTTTTCCACCTGCTATCAAACGTGTTTTTTTACGAAAAAAAGAACTTTATTCTATATTTGAAAGAAAATTTCCTAAAAGTCTTTCCATGTTCTCTACAAATAGAAGACGTTTTTGGTAGGTAGTTACATGAAACTAATCTCTTCTTAACAGCCTTTAAAAGGGAACGTTGTGCCCCGACTTCCCTTACCAGCGGTAGCCTAGCAGTAGGTCGTAGTTCTCGCATGTCAATCGTACGTTTACCGCATCTCCCTCCCTACAGAACTCCCATTAGCGAAAGGGAAATTGGCCACCAGGCCACCGGGGGTCTTGATCTTCGGTGACAGCTAATCGAAGGGATCCGATGATGGTTGCACCGGTGTTGCCTGCTGCTGCTGCTGCCGCTTCTGTTGGCTTTAATGTTGCACGTAGCGAATAAATCATGCCTACGGCCGTGTGAGCACTGTCGACACCGAAGCGAACGATGCACCAGTTTTTTTTTTCTGTTGCTGCTGCTGCTGGTGCTGCTAGATGCTGCAAAGAAAAGCAACCGGCACGAAGCTTGCAACACACGACCGCGACCTCCGCTCGGTGCATTCGTGTGCGCACCGGTGCCGCACACACTGTAGTGCCTGGCCGAAGGCCGAACGCAGGATGGTCAAACAAAACGTCGTGCGGCAATTGCATCCGCCTGTGGAATGCGGCGTGCAGCTCGCTCCAGCTCAGCTGCCACATCCAATCCGGACGGTAAGTCAATCGAAGTCCGGGTTTGGAATCGTAGTTCGACGTGCCGGTTTCGATTGGTACGTAGCGCTTTGAACGTACCATAACGCTTGCTTGGCTTCATAAGATGGCGCATGAAGAATCCCTCTTGCCTCAATGCGCTCATTTCGGGATGCCATATCGCTTTGAAGTAGGAACGTGAAACGATGGAACGATCCCCAATCGAGCGAGCGTCTTTGCGCCCACACAGATATTGTCATTCCAGCAGCTAAGACTGACGTTGCACCGGCGATCCCTCTCGGCTCTCGGCTCAATAAACTGCTAGCTACGCTTCTGTAAACACAGTAACTACACTCACTCCCCCGCGAGGGTACTTTACTTATAATATTGCATTTCCTCCAGCGTCCTTCCATGTACAGAACTTTGCCGTTCGGAGGTGGGAAATGGGAGTACGGAAATAAAATTTAATTCGCCGCAAACCTTCACGTCGTGTCCGAATGTCGTGTTACTGGGGTACCTTCAGTCCAGCATGAGAAAAAAAAACAAACGTGCCAGCAAGTGTAAATGTCTTCCAACTTTCAGCAAATGTACTTCGCGCCCGGTTGCAACAGTCCGTAAAGTATAAACTTCTGACGGTGCAGCGCAAACCACGCGAACGAAACGCGCGCCGTAACGTTTGCTCACGACCTTTACTTTACGTTCCAGTTTTCTTCATCTGTCCGGGACAACAAATAGTTACGCCGTCCGGATGACTTCCGGGCTATTTGATATCAGCCATGGTTTTCAGCGTCCTTCCCGGGTAGGACACGTTGCTCAACGCAAGTAAGATCTTAAGGTATGTTTAAGAACTGTGTAATTTTTACCAAATGTTTCAGCGAATTTAAGCTGCTCAATGATGTACGAATCTTTATGATCAGTGCCTTGTGAATTCTACATATAAAATTGTGTGTATATTTCTTGTTGCAAACTTCGTTCAAGTTATAAAAAGTTATGTTACCTGCTGTGTACGATTACAATCTAAACACGGCTTATTCTCGGCAGGCCTTTTTTATACTTTTGAGTTGAACCAGAATAAATAAGAAAGAATATGATCTAGAACGACTTGTTAGTTTCTAAAAAAAAAATAAATTGCCCTTATGCTATCTCAAGAAGCTGAACATTTTGGAATGTCAATGTCAGAAATATTTTTCCTTTCATTTTTTGACCTACATGTAACTCCTTTGTTCATGAGAAATATTTATTATTGTGATTCAATCACAGCAACCATAGTCTGCAGGTATAGCCACGTCAAGCCAATCGGAATAAGAACGTTCAACACTATGAAGGCAAATAACTTAATTATCAACTGACGTTGATACAAAAATTAACTCTTTTATGAATCTATTTCTCTTCCTGGCTAACACTTCCGCAAGAAGCACTCAAATCGCTCGATCAATTATATACCTTCGTAGCGACGTTTCGTAATGGCCGGTGATTTGATCATCCACACATAAACCCAAGTCCTTGCAGGGCGAGTCCCCATCGAGGCCCCATACGAAAGAAAGCCCGATGTGAAGTAACTTTACCTACTGCTGGGTGTCACCAGCGATATAATGAATGGTTCATTCGATTCGAACCTGTCAGCTACAACTATGACAAATGATCGATGGCCAACTGATTGGCATTAGCCAGCTCTTCCTTCCCTCCATCAATGCGGATTTATAAGAATTGATGACCACGCGTACCATCTTACCTTTGTCCACCGCTCCACCGGCTTATGAAACAGTCCTGTAGAAACAATGCGTGATCGAAGAAAAAGGGTTTCACAACGTTAACTGAGCATAAAATAGAATGTACCACGTGGCTTTGGACGACCAAATAACCAAAAGAGTGTAGTAATAATGACGAAAGTTTACGTTGTTTGCGAAAACTACTTGCATTTATTCTAAAGATTTCTTAAATATTAGCATAACTAAACAATTTTGTGATATTTTAAGCCGTTAAACATACGCGAAGTGCAAAATTCCGCACTCAATCTGTAGCCCACATACATTTAATCCGAGGATACATTTTAATGAGGTTAACATTCAGGATACTTGCTGCGCGAGGCAGGTTGAGTTGGTGAGCAAACAAAACTAACTCAACGAAACAATTATTTTCGTCTTAATTATGCACGTAATACTTCACGCCTATTCGGGCTTCAAATTCTTGGCGGATTTTCTTCGGAGAAATCCAGCCTCGTATAGGAAAGCCATTGTTCAAGGACACCTCACGCTTCCATTCGCTGCAGGGCTATCTTCTATTGTTTTCCAGCCATCCCATTAGTGGCACACACGCACATACATCATTAGGATATCCGTGTTTGTTTTTCATTGTACACGTAGCGTCACTTCGGTGTGCTTTGCGTGAGCAAATATTTTATAAAATTTAATCAATTTTTTCTGTCGGTTCCCATGGCTTTTGAATAAGAAACAATAGAAATGGGCTGGTGGGTTTAAGAACCCGCACAGGGGCCATACAATAAGCTGCGGTATGTTTACTTTCCTGCAAGTTTTGCACACAGCCCTAACCTTGCCCATGGTTTTCCTCGTACCGTAGAGTATGGCTTTAGTTCACTTTTAATGGCTTTAGTTTTATGTGATGCCGAAATCGCTCCGTCTTTCGGTGCACTACGGCCGAACTTTGCCAACTCCGGTAGCTGCATTGTTCTTGGGTGAAGTTTTGCCGGAAAAAAAAAATTAAACTCACCACAACTTGAGACAATTGTGATGAAGCGAAAGTGTTGAAGACGAATCGTTCGCTAACTTCCTGGTAACAAGATAATGAGACACGAGCACTTCCAAGTTGTTGGCATGAAGCGCAGCTATACAGGATCTTCTGTTTTCTCGCTAAGCCACTGGAATTTTTTCTCCCTTGAGCACGGGAACATCAGTGCCATTTCGCGGAGGACTTTACACGGGTGATACGATTTCCATCGCAGTTGCTCCCATACGACTATTGTATCGCATGTCGTCGCCTACTTGGTTCACCATTACGGCCTATCAGCACAATAACGCTTTAAGACGAAACACGGCCCAACTTTAGTGCAAGTTATTCCAACCGGCGAGTCTCGAAATGATCCACGGGAGGGAGAGCCGATGCAAAAGTTTGTTCGGTTCGCTAGTGCCTGCGAAAGATTGTGACACATTGTTTGCGTTCTGCCGTGGAGCGGTTTTCATCTGCACGCCTCAAACGCATCGCTGGCTTTTTCTATCCTGGAGCTGGAGCCAAAGTTTGGTAAATTAGTTTTTTTTTCTTATGCACTCCGTGGGTCATCGTGTATTATTTTTCTCTAAAAAAAAAAACATAAAGTAAATTGAGATTAAACGTTTGTTTTTGTCCTGTTGTTTGGAGCACTTTTTCGTGTGCTGTAACTGACCCATGGCAGCTAATGCGTGTGTTCTGGAAAGTTTTTCCTCTCCTCGGTTGGGGAGCCATTTCGCCGAAATTATGTTTGGAAACAGATAATCTAGAACGTTCGAGCATCGATCTTGTCGTGGAACGGGAAGCAGTAAGCGTTTTTACTATCTATTAATCAAGCTGGCTCATCACACTGGCAACGTTCGTCAAGTCACCCTGCTGGTACAATCGTGTGCAGCGCTTTAGTGCGCTTTCCATCCTACGGCCGAAGTCCATCGACCAGCGGGCAGGGAGGCTTTCCTTCACCGCCCAAATATGTACCGGAAAGTGTGCCCAGTGTCGACCGGTGTCCATTTTCTTTCGCGTACCACTTTAGAGCGCAGCAATTAATCTGCCAGACAGTGCGCTCCGGCGTTCGGATTAGGTTTGAGGCTCATTAAAATTAATTACTACTTCCTCGCGAGGCTCGCGGCTCGCGAACGCCGAGTCGCTTTTTCGGCCAGGCAGGCTTTGGGCAGCTCATTACCGCGGTGCGGCGATTGGGGGCGACGGGTTTCCCACCGCCCGTCGGTCCCTTTCCGGGGACCGACCCCACCGTGTCGTCCTCCGCCGCTGCTCCAAGCTCCCATTCGGTGTTGTTACCAGGGTCAGTTTAAAAATTCAGCTGATTTAGCAACCGTACTAGCTGGCTGACTGGCTGTACCGCGGCGACTGCACTTTCTGCCGTAAAGTCGTAATTGTGTGGCCGGAAACGATGAACGTCGCGGGACGTACCGGGGCACGTGTGTTTCGGGCACGTTTTACATATTTTAATTAGGCGTGAAATTGCGCGGGAGGACCCGACGTGGGGTGATAGCGCGGAGGATATTTTGACTGTTTTCACCTTGTTCGGGGGTCAGATTTAGTACCGGCGGCCGCTTCGTGATAATGTTTTATTGCTGTGGTGGGCGGTTTCAGGTAAAAACCGAGCAAGTGGTCTAGGGACTAGGATGGCCTTAGCACAATTTCTGCACCGGTGGTACGTAGTGAGCTTGTTTCAAGGGTTAGTTTAAGCTTTGTTGTAATTTTAATTACAGTTTTTTAAATGTACAAATATCGTACCTTTTTCTATATGCCCTTTTCAACCCAGAAATAAAGAACGACGTAATACCTACGATGGGTTGAAAAAAAAACTACAATTCTCGCTTAAAATACGCAAAATTACATAGGAACATAACAAACCAATTTGCTCCAATAAGAACATAAAACTCTAGTGAAAAATGAGAGAGGAATAATCTACTAGATTATAAGTAGAAGCTTCAAGGACTTTAGGAAGGAAGAAAGCGAATTTCGCAATGCTGCTTCAAACCAGAAGTTTGTTAGAACGGAAGCACGAGCTGAAGGAAAATTTGTACAACGAAATTATCATCCCATCATGTCTTAGACGTTTTCGAGGCAACATTTCCACGGAATTCATAATATGTTATTTGTGAAATTTCAAGCCTGTAATGAATCGCACAAAAAAAAACAGCAAGAAGGAACTTGTTACATTTATGCTGCGTATTATATGCTTTGTTTTGCGATCGAAATGTGTTCGAGAGATTGAAGAACACCGTCCACAATAAGCAACGCGTTGTTGCAGCTTCGCAGCTGCTCAACACAAAATGCTCACCGACATACATATTCAAAAAATCAGCCCAAAACCCGTGGAAAGTTTTCGGAGAGAATTTAAAAAAAAAAAACATAAATAAATATCAGCACCACTCTTTTGACCTTTTTTCCACATCATCCGTAGAATCTGGACGAGCATAAACATGTGGCACCCACCGTGGGCTTATCCGGTTGCGTTGGCAGCCACGTGCATGGCGCGTAGGTTGTGCAGAAGATCATTAGCAGTGAGGAGTGCATGAATGATCATTCGGTTTGGGGAGTGCGGTGGAGATAAAATTGAAAACATGATAAGGATGTGTGTTTGGTTGAAGACCATGTTACCGAGCGCATGATCGAAAGGTGCCATCCAGTGACCTTACCGAATGTGAGGTGGTTTTTTGTTTCTCCCCTCCCCCCCGACAGGATGTTGCTGTTGCAGCCATGTTGCCATGTTGTAATGTAAACAAATGAATATTAATGGACTTATCGAATCGCATCGACAGATGCGGGCAATCGGAACGGTGATTTGTACGATTCGCTATTCGAACCGATAAATGATGTATCGAATTCGGTGCTGGGTGGCAAGCTTTGGCTCCGAAAGCGCAACATCGGGTGATGTAAGCAGGGGGTTGTTTTTTTTCCCTATCGTTTCGCTTTTGCTTCCTTCTGTTCGCCTATCCGAGGAAATCGGACAGCGCGAAACAATCTCGCTCGGGAGGTGAGCCGTGGAGCAGTAAAATTAAGTAGCAAATAAGCGGACTTACAAATGTGCTGATGGTTGTAGTTTCTCCTTTCTTCGTACACTGGAGCAGATTTTTTTATGTCGCGATTCGCTTTGCGTCCAAGGAAACGAAGGAACACACACCGAACGTGAAACCCAATTTGGGAAGGATTGTTTAAAATTAATTTCGGGCCCGAAATTGTGGCTCGGCTCGGTGCTGAGGTGCTTTTTTGTGCCGTCGTTTGCTTTTTTATTTGAATTCTTCCTTCACTGTGGCAAGCAACTTGTCGCAGGTTGATAAATGTCCCGGCATGCGCGACGCTGTCAACGGCTTCTGTTTGACGTGCGCGCCAAAGCACCACGATAAAGACGCGAAGACGTACGCTTCCGATCGTTTGGGTTTTATGCGTGGCCCACCGTCCAAATCCAAATCCCTTCCCGGCCTCCAGAACATGACAGCGCTCGTTGTTGTTCTTGCAAAGGATTTTCTTGTCATCGAGGCCGGCCCGAGCGAGGGGAAGGGGGCCAACAAAAACAAAAAAAATAAAGTTAAATCCATCAGCCGAAGTACACTCCATCAGCTTAATAGGCGATTAGTGACTGAAGCTGGAAGCCAGCTTTAGCTGGAGCCTGGCCGTTTCCGGCTGCCCTGCCATTGAAGATGTTTTTGTTGCAATAAGCCGATCCGGCGTGTGTGCGTGTTTGTAAATTGATTCACTACCAGGCATGCTATGTTTTGACAGCTCATGTCAGTTGCTGTCATACTTTCGCCACCCTCGTTTTCGAGCGTTGAAGTGTCTTGCTTTCCGTTTATTTGCCTGTTTGTGCGAGACGAGGCGCAGTGCGGGGGGGGATATACAAGAAAAAGCTGATGGAATGCTAGGCATTTGGACATTGAGGAAAAAGTTAAAGAAAAAGGGCTCGTTTGTATAATGCAGGTTAAACAAACAAACTTTCATGGGAAAAATAATCTTTTCTTTTGAATTTTTTTGTTCTAACAAAAGTGAATACTATAAATTCTCTAACGTATTGTAAAAACCATTCCAAGGCTGTTTGAAAACTCATAGTAAACTCTACGAGGACTTCATGCCATCCGAACGCCTTGAGTTTGGTTTTAAACGTCAAGCTACTAGAAGTATTTCGGCAAAAGCCGCTAATATTCGCCCTGCTCTACTTTACCTTGCTCTCCATGGTGAGAACAAACGATTTTCCTGGGAAACGATTTGGGACATGGGTCTATTTGTGGAATGTTGTGTTTTTGTGTTTCTTACCCACTTCCAAAATGTCGCCATTACCGGTGAGCAGCCGCCCTCCACGGCCAAGGTCAGCTCTTGAACCCAAGCCAAGGTGAAAAACAATCACAAAATAAATAAAAAAAAAACAACAACACACCTGTAAAGTTTTCCGCCGGATGGAATTATGTGGTTAAGCTGCAGTTATTGGAAATACCAAAGCTACTCTCGAAAAGTTACCGACCTCGAGCCGGGGGAGGCTTCGGTCCCGGGAGTGGTAACGCGCCGCTCTTCCGGAGAAAGGAAACCCGGTAAGCAACACGGTGCCGTTTTCCACGGAATAAATTGTATGAGTGGTAACAATGCGAAGCGATTCGGGGAAGTAACACGCGGATCGGTAAAGTTTGCTCGCTGACGCACAAATTTCGCCATCGAGTTTGGGGAAGTTTCGCCACTAATCGGAACGCGCCCGAGTAGTGTTCAACGTCACATTCCTTTGTGCTTCTTGGGAGCGGTTCGAAAAGGCGGTCAAATTAGGGAGCCATTGTTGCAAGATTCTGGTTGACCGATCGGCGCGATGGAGTAAATGTCCGAACTGTCCTGAGTGTCCTGAAAATGTTCCGACCCACAAACGTCAGCTAATGGTGTGTGCGGTGGAGCATTTACTTATGCCTGGTGAGCAGTTGTGAGCATTAATCTTTGATGTTTTGCTTCTGCATAATCGTGGGATATAGGAAACTCCATCGCCGAGGTGGAATCATGTTTTTTAGGAGAGCTTTTTCGCAGCATGCTGGAACGTTTTGTTTGTTTTCCTGGCTGGTGCCTCCTTTTGCCTCCAGAATCGGGTTTGAACGTTACAAACAAAACTAACATGAAAAGAAAAACATCATGCACACGTACACACACACACACACTCACACACACCCTAGAGTGAAGCGATGAATCCATAAGGGATTTAGATTAGATGAAAATTGTGTTTATTTTTTAATCTTTCTTGCCCCGATTTTGTGTGTGTGTGTGTGTTTTTTTTATCTGCCGTGGCGCTCAGTTGTGGCTGAAGAGTTTCGGACGTTAGCAGCAGCACAAGCCGCGGGAAAAGGATCAAAAGCCAATCTTGCCGCTTTACTCAGGATTTGAATTTATTAAAAACAAACACCACACACCGAAGACGTTACGTTTGCAGGAACACAACAAAACATGCGTGTGAATTTCCAGATGTGTTTACGCTCGGGTGTGGCGCACACCCTTTTAGGAACATTTGTGTAATGAGCGAAAGTTTCCAAATCGCAGCACACCCCACAACCACGCATAGTTTTCGCTTGCACGTGTAGACGAAAACATTGACCAATTCTGATGCGCTTGGTCCGGATTGCTTCGCTGTGTTGTACGGAAACGGATGGCTTACGTGCTGGTCAAAAACTACCCTACAACCTGATGCTTGCAGAGATATTGCAACCTTATTTTCTACAACGGATGTTAAATAGGTGGCTTAGTTTGATTGTTCTATCTAGTTTGGCTGCGCTGTACAAAGTAGGGACTCGACGGTCGTAGATTATTTACAAGCACTTATTCACTAGCAATTTGTATTATTCGAATTCGAAAAAGCTCTAATGGACCTTAAAACATTTTTAACACTACCTCAAGGCCTACTTGGGGATCGAGTGAAAGGAACCGGCGTTCGATGTAATATGCATTTTTACATTAGCAATTTTTTTATTTTAAAGAATAAAATTATTTATATACAAACACACTTTAAACCATGATCGGGATTTCCTGAATTATAAATTTAATAAAAATAAATTAGTTACTTTATTCAATATAAGAAAAATTTACCATCAGTTAACGTGAATTTCAAATAAATTTGGCATTAAATAACAGTTTGCATAAAACCCTGAGAACTGCTAACAAAAAGCAGGATGATTATATTACTGATAGCTTTTTTCCACCAGTGAGTATAAAAAAATAATAACAGTGTTTTAAATACTACATTCAAAGGAGCAAATTTAGCGAAGGTTTAAGTGGATTCGAAAATTAAATTTCAACTCCATGTTTCACTTACACTCAATCTTCAAATGGGTCTTGCCCGGGAACGCCAAATTTGACACATCGCTCATTGAAAGTGGGCTCATGCTTTCAGTGAAGGAAGGGCAATTTTTCGAAGCTTTCGCTACTGCTGGGACTGCCCAGTGAGATAAGACTGGCAAAAAAACGATAGACGCTTTGCGCCTGTGAAACCGTGATCAAAAATATTCCGCTGATTTATTCGGGCTTACTAGCTAGGACTAATCGTTCGACTCGTTCACACGCAATCGTTTCGCTTCACCTTCCTTCCTGACCTAGTGCGATGATTTATCTTCACTTAATTTACCCTGCTTTCGTGCGTTGCGGATGTGACGATTTATTGAAAACCGTAGCTTAAACGCTACAACATATTCGTTCGTGACGTTTGCGATTTGACAACCAGTACCCTACCGTCTTGGATCACAGATAATTCCGACTCCTGGTGTCGACCGTTTCGGACACCGGCTTGTTCGCATGCGTGCACCACCTCCGTCAGGTTGCATTCGGCCACCGGCGCCACGCTGGACGGAGAGCGCGGATTGCTGAGCATGTTTTTCAGTGGCAACCCGTGCCGGTCCGGTTCCTTCGGGCTGTCGCCGCCCGAACGTTCCCTGGAACGTTCGTCGCCCGAACGTACGGCGCCGTTCCGCTCGACGGACGATATGCTGACGCGCGTGCCACGCACCGTCCAGTGGCAGAAGTCCAAACTGCACTCCATCACATCCTTCCCGGTGCTGCGCGAGTCCCGGCTGTTGGTGTTGGCGTTACTGTCCGGTCGGCCCGCAACCCCGTTCGTGCGTCGTATGCGCCAGAAGGCGGCCCGGAACTGGGTGTTCATGCCGACGTAGATGATCGGGTTGTAGCAGATGCTCGATTTGGCGACGAGCGCCGGCAGGACGGCCAGCCCCGGCCCGATCAGCTCCGGCGGTCCGAACTGCTCGATCAGCGCGAAGATGGCGTACGGCGTCCAGGCGACCATGAACGCCACTATCATCACCGCCACCATCG
>JXWZ01014165.1:0-40761 GCA_000956215.1 Anopheles farauti No. 4 | reverse complement strand
AATTTATGGAAAACCATTTCGTGTACCTATTTGTGAGGAATAGGGCAAAGATTTTACTTTATGTTTTATATCAGTAGTTTGCACAATTCGAACTGAACTCTCCATTCCCAGACAGTGGTGCGGTCATCATGTAATATATAACAGTATTAGACAGCTAGTCAGTGCAGAGCAATGCCAAGAGAAATGGATGGTTTTATGTATTGCTGTTGTAGCTTACAACAAGGCACAACGGATTCCATAAATGCATTCGTAAAAACACCTATTGTATTGCATAACATGAACGGAAAATAAATTTGAAATATTTTATGAAACTGTGTATACAATAAAAATCTAAAATCAAATAATGTATTACTATCCGAAAAAGGTTCATCCGCTTGTTGCAGTTGCGAGGTCGGATCTAATGGAAATCATTTTCAATACTTATCATTGACTATCTAGCAAGAGGTAAATGAATTCTTCGTAATTTTTCAAACGCTAGGAAATCGTTATTTTGTTTTAAATTATAAACTTTCGTAAGAAGTTTCAACGTTCACTGCCAGGTGGCGCATCGAGTTGTGTGCATTTTGAATCAGAAAAAAGTTTAGCATGTGGAGATTTTTATGATATAGTTTAATGTGGTTATGGAATGAAAATTTATTTGTTTTTGTACCGCTCATTATGAATATCGAGAAACTCTAATTATTACCTGCATCCAATCGTAATTGTTTAGCACTATGAATTCTGAATGCCGACTTTGTCGACTAGTCGTCAAACAGCTATCAAATAGTTCTAAAAAAACAACAACAAATACGCTTGTCAATATAGCATGCTGCAAAAAATAAATAAATATAAATTGTAAAACAATCGACCAATCATACATTGCACAAATGTAGTTAAATTATTTAAAGAAATCTGCAGAATGCCCGGAAAAGTGAAGGTGAAGGTACTTGCGGGCAGAAATCTGCCCGTAATGGACCGGAGCAGCGATACCACGGACGCATTTGTGGAAATAAAACTCGGGAACGTGACGTACAAAACCGATGTATGTAGGAAAACGTTGAATCCGCATTGGAATTCCGAATGGTACACGTTCGAGGTAAGTTAATCGATACTGAATGGTAGATTGAGTAATCTGCAACTATTCGTTCGCATCGACATTCTCGTGCTGATGGGCGTAGGTGGAGGATGCCGAGCTGCAGGATGAACCATTGCAGATCCGATTGATGGACTACGACACCTATACGGCCAACGATGCGATCGGCAAAGTGTACATTAATCTTAGCCCATTACTGCAGTAAGCTAGCCCTGTTAATGTTACTCAGATGGTAGCATTTTATTGAATCGTTTGATATATGCGTATCTTACCAACAGTTCTACGAGCAAATCAAGGACGGGCAAAGGATCAATGATGTCCGGATGGCTACCGGTTTACGATACAATCCACGGTGTTCGAGGGGAAATCAACGTTATTGTAAAGGTGGATCTATTCACAGATTTTAATAAGTTCCGGCAAAGTTCTTGCGGAGTGTTATTCTTCCATTGTAAGTGCGCTGCTCGTGGTGATGGTGTGAAGATTATTACTGACGTATTGAACTCTCCCAATGCTATTCTAGCTTCCAATATACCTTATGGTTATAGTATTGCAATGTACCACGGATTCGTAGAGGAATTAGTTGTTAATGATGACCCCGAGTACCAGTGGATCGATAAAATTCGCACTCCACGAGCATCGAACGAAGCACGTCAGCTAGCATTTATGAAACTATCGGCACAGGTAGGGTTGCAGACAGGCACCCGTTTTAATCAGAGAGATGTGTAATGGAACGTGTTTCGGTTGCAGGTTCAGCGCAAAATTGGTATTAAAGCTATCGAAATGGGTGCCAACGCTGTGATAGGTTACATGCAGTGCTACGACTTGGAAGGCGATGTTGGAGTTGTAGCTCGCGGTATAGGCACTGCCGTTTCGTTGACAAAGATAAATGAATCTTTCTCACAACACATTGGCGAGGAGATTCTAGTGGAAGAGTGAGTTCGAGCAGCTAGATTCGTAGCTGTAATAATGTAACTAATGCCTTTTCCTGCAGACATAAACTCTCTGGAAGTTCCGACTTTGGAGACGGCTCCCGAAGGCCGCTGGGAATTTGTGGCGAAGGAAATAGTCTTGCACCTGGCAGCAGTCCAACGAAGCTGGGTACACCGATTGTAAATTCCTTGTTGACGAAGGATGGCGTCTGTGTGCCAATGTGCAGACGCTCGTCGGATTCGGATCTTAGCATCACACCCAAAGGTATGCATGACGGTTCTGATCTAAAAGTACTTATAGCGGTGAATTTTGTAGGTAAAAAGTAATGTTTTACTTTACAGGTAGTTCGTGTCCACTCGATAAGAGTATCGGGATCGCACGTAATTACGGAGCAAACAATGGCAACGCAAAGTCTATCATGATAATGAACTATGACATGTTGGAAATGCTAGAGTATCCATTTTTCACCATGACAAAATATCCTGCCGGAATAATACGATATATCGGTAAGAAGAAGAAGAAGAAGAAGAAGAAGAAGAAGAAAGAATGGTGCATTGTAAAATAATTTGTTATTTGAACCGTAACATACTGATTAGGTGCGACAGTTACTGCACGATCCGTGAAGCTGTTGGAACGTGTCCCGAACCCTAACGAACCTGAAACACGTGACAGTTGGTGGAATGAGTTGCGCACGGAAGTTCGATCACACGCTCGTTCCTTAGGATGCAATGTAATTCTCGGTTATGTTGAACAGACAACGATCGAGTACGTGCTTTAAAGTGCGGCAGGCTGGCGATCAATTTACAAAAGAATTCTTTTTTTCATTTCTAGTGATGATATTTGCGTTCTATCGGCCACCGGTACTGCGGCAGTGATTAATCTGCAGTTTGGAAGCGATATGTGGATGGCGGATGCGTCTCTGAATGCTTCGGGCGACGGTGGAGCTGAAGGCGCAGGCAAGGAACACATGACATCTTCGCTTGATAGACAGGACTTTGATCGTGAGTATAGTGGATCGAGAGAACAAACACCGAACACGATGGATGGCGATGGTGCATACGATGGTCCCACGAGCAACAAATGCAACATGTGCCACGTACCGTATTCGCTCGGCGCCGTCAACTTTCGCATAAATGCCGTAAAATGTTCAATGTGCAAGTGAGTGTTTTTCGAGGAGGAAAATTTAAAGTGCTTTCACAAATCTAATCTCTCACTTTCCATTGTCGATTGTAGAAATGGAATCGTTCCCGATGTATTGATTACGACGATCGAAATCCCCGACGGTATGGCGGTGTCGGGGCGCGGAAGTCTCATACAGGCACATACGTGTCGCGTTAAACGCGATCTAAAAAGTGAAGCCAATGGGAAGGAAATATCAGACGCGCTGCCATTTCTCGAGTACGAACTACACAAGCTGCTCGTGAACAAATTGAAAATTAAGGGCATGAACGCTATTTTTGGATTACGATCTAATATAACGATCGGAGAAAAAACGATTGCCCTCATTGCAACCGGCACGGCCGTGTATTTGACAGCGCTTCCGAAACCTTTGCTACCCCAAATCGTCGATGGTAGTTCGTTTCCGGATGGACGAAAAATTCAGGAACTGCAGCAGATGGTACAGAACATTGTGGAGCAAAACATTCAGGCGTACCAGCTGCAGAGTGTTTACGATTCGGATTTAGATCAATCACAATCGAATACAACCGGTGGATCGGGCGGAGGGCCACGGGGAGAAGAACGGGACGGGAAGGAATTGGATTTGGTGTGTATGCAAAAATCGGCCTGTGTGCTCGAGTTGGACGATATTGTGGAGCTGGATCTGCTTACCTTCGAAAAGGAGCCTGAAATTGCACCCGAGTAAGTGATCCCACCGGAAGATCGCATCGCTTACGCATCCGTTACTAATAAAGTAGATTTACCTTCTTCGCAGTGGTTTCTACGTGGCGAACTTGCAAACCATGCCCGGTATTTCACCGGATGTGCTGGACAATGTACGCCAGTTTCAGATGTTCACGCAGGTCTGGCGTGCAAAGTTACCATATGCGCTGCAACACACGACCAGAAATCTGAACAAACGCTTCCAAGGGTTGCTGAAACTTATTTACTACAAGCTTCGGTCGATGAGACCCTGTGTGCTGTGTGATCTTCGATACAAGCTCGATTTTCCCGAACCGGACGAAATACAGATCGTCGTGTCGGGCATGACACTGGCACTCGGTGATGGTACCATTAGGCTGAAGCGAAAGTGCAGCACACAAACTCATCAAACGCCGGGACCATCGCCATCGGTGCACGCCAGCACACTCAGGGAGCCATCGGGACCAATGAAGAGCAGTAATGGTAAGGATGGACACGGATAAGCTGGCTTTGAACACAATTAATCAATTGGTTTACCATTCCGAACCTCTGCCAGATGATGAAATGATGTTTTCCTTGGATGAAGATTCGATGGACACGTCTGGACCAGCGTCCGCACCGGTCGGATCAACACCCGTACCGTCGATGGTGAAATCTTTTAAAACACGTGGCTCAAAATCCGTAACGTCTTCGTTTCATAGCAAAATAAACCGTTCAGGGAAAATGGTGAGTGGGCGTGGAATTTGCATAAAGCTACAAACCTCCAAACCGTTCGTGCCGTTCGTTCGATATTTTTAGGTACCACTAAAGGATGGTTACGGCGTGGACATCACAACGCTTAGCTATATTCCGGGTGGAAGGATCGAAAAGTATCTTGGGAATTTAAACTTCTTCTTCATACGTGAGTGTACCTCGATCCGAGAGACGGGTGGTATCTGTGGATTTGTACATAGCTTCATCTCGGAGGTACTATCAATTGTACGAGCACACGTTACGTCGTTGGGTGGTAATGCAATGATCGCATTTTATCTGAACGATTTAACGCTCATGGATAATGTGCACAAGAATCAGGTATGTGTTATCACGCTTACCGTCGTTTGCATGGTTACTGTGTTTCGTTCATTTGTGCATCCCGAGCTGTGCGAGGAGACTCTACAATTGGCCGCTTCTTTTTTTTTCTTTTTTCGTCTTCCAGGGCCAGTGTCTCGTCAGCGTTGGTGGCGATGTGGTTTTCGTATCGTTCCACAAGGATGAAAAGTGAAAAAAAACTTGATTAAATCCACGACCCAAACTACACGTTCTCTCCGACCGGCCTTTATATACAGTTCTGACAGAGAGTTGGCATTGCAGCAACTGTCGGGTTTTAACAGAAAGCAACGTGCTAATAATTGTACAGAAAGGCATCGAACACGGACGCGCTTGTTTATTACTTCTGATAGCTTGTTTGCTTCACCTGCCACGAATATACAAATTTCTTCCAACAGTACAGGTGACTCCACAGTTCTTTGCATCTCGTTTTTCTTCGTCTTCACATCTTGGCATCAAACGTTGGTGCTTATAGCTTGCATTTTATTGACCGCTTTCGTTCCTTAAAACATAATATAAACTCTTGTAACGTTCGGTTCGTCGAGGAAGCATGGATCACGTTGGCATAAGGTTAAATTACCTCCGGGTGCGTTACTATCTTCTACTACACTAGTATCGTTTGAAAGCGTTCACCTAAACTAACAAGGCTTTTACACGCGTATTGGAATAGCGCTGCGCGATGGAGTGTTGATCTTTATCTTTTAGTTTTGTCACTAAATCAAGTATAAATATATATATATATAGATGCGATTCGAGTTAAAAAACAATAACATACCAACTAGCTGTAGCTGTTTTTGTTCTCTAAAACACATGTGGAATGTTTGGACTGTGTGGTAAACAACAACCTTTCCCGCAACTTTGTGGCACACTAGGAAACCTGGATTGTCTTGTCCTTCCAGGACGAAATTTTGAGATTCAGAGAGATTTCTCGGGAATATCTATTGCTCTGTTGTTTAAATCATCATCGTTCTCGGGAGTGGCAGCATGGCGCAATTGTGCAGAATTGCGATCTTGAACGCCTGTCTAATGCATCCGCTTCTTCTCATTCTCATTGTCCTCCGAATCGGTTAGTTCGATGCGTTTCGCTAGCTCCGTCGCAACGTCCTTGAAAATGATCGGATCCAAATTCCGGGCGAGCATGTACACGATCCACCAGTCACCGAGATCTAGATGTGCTGAGATAGTTTTTGCAACATTTCGAGGCACCATGCGGTTTCGTGCGTTCAGCAGTTTCGACCGCACGGAAGGCACAAACAGGATGACAGCTCTGAGGGTTTTTTTGGGAAAGCAAAAATTGTGTGAACATAATTTACGATTCAAGTGTTCGCAAAGTATTGTCTTGCGACAATGAACGCACCTGTAAATAATCAAACCGGCCAAAAAGCAGGCCAAAATGATGAACCAGAACCAGATGAAGATGTACGTCTTTTCATTCACGATGTTCAGCGGCAGGATGCACATGGCGTCGTGTTTCTGGATCGATCCCGAGGCACCGTACTTGTAGAAGTTACACTTGGTAACGCGCGGAAACACGTACACCATCGGATCGACGCGATTCTCCTGCGGTAGGTCGGAATACTGAAGGACGTCCCATCCGTACGAAAGAAATTCACCGTTGAAAAAGCGATTCATCAACCACAGCTGTACGATGATGTTGATGAAGCATAGCACTTCGCAAACCATGTACCGGAACGCGTACACTTTGTGGCGTTTGAGGTGATTCATGAGATAGTCTAGCAGCACTTTCTTCTTGGTACATTTTTCCTGCTCCTTGCACGCACCGATGTTCAGCCCCATCACGATCGTACGCATCAGACCACCCTCCATTGTGTCCCAGATGAACTTTGGAGTGTAGCAAGCGATGGCCTAGTGGGGGGAAAAAAGGAACCATTTGAATGCATCCGAATCGTATCAAGGAAGCAAACCCTTCAACACTTCCGTTCGAGCGAACTCACTTGGAAGAACAGCACAAAGCACACCCACTGATAGTAGGTGTAATATTTCTTCGCATCCTCGTCGTCGAAATCGTTCGAAATACCAGGATGAGCCACATCACGTCCAACCTAAGGGCAAGGGTGAGAAAAGGGAGCAGATTTTAGTTTGCAGCTTATGCTGTATGCAGCTTTGCACCTTGTAATCTTACCTGTCTGCGGAATGCATCCGGCATGGTGAACGTGCTGGAGATCCAGCAGAACGTATTGACCACGTGCGAAGCCACTCCACCGACGATGCAGCTGATCGGATTACCCACATACTGTGTGGCCGTGATGATTAAGCTGCAGGCGAGCAACATTGCGGTAGTGAAGGTGTTGTGCAACCGGAACACTATGTTATCCGTCTGGATGTCCTGCCATTTGAAGTACTGCTTCAAACCTCCGAGTAGCTTAAACATGATGGAATGCTGCTAACGTTGTCTGTTAGTGTTGAAGTTATGGAAGATGCTAGCTAGTCTTTCGATTTAGTGCATCTTAGCCAGCAAATCTGGCGAATGTACTACCAGCTGTGCTCGAACGCTTTCTGAAATGAAGGAAATGTGAAATGGGTTAGAAATCAGCTAAGCCCAGCGCTCCACAATCTGCGATGGTATGCAGTAGATAACCTTACGCGCAGCAGTAACCTTCCTACGTGCGTTCGGTTATGTTTGTAAAACATTGCAAGTAGACTGCAACGTGACGACTAGCAGCAGTAGAAGTGCTGTAGAAGTCAGCATTCTTCAACATCTGGTGATCAGATTTTGCTTATCTGATTCTTTCTCGCCGCTCCCCTCGCTTGCTTGTCGTGTAATTTAATATTGTCTTATCAATTGGCTGCATTTCATCAAGTGCTGATGATGGTTTTTTTGTTTGACAGCCTATGGTTGATAACATATTTACAGCATCCTTTTACAGGGAAGTGTTTAGATACACTGCCATCAAAACGGGGAATGGAAATGGGAACGAAGTTTTATAATCCTTTCAGGTGTAAACAGTCGTTATTATCGCATTCGCGCTAGCACACGACCAAGGCATTTGTTTCGTCTGATGAATTGTGGCATTATTACGGCTTGTTAGAGCTTGAGTAAACAGTTTTAATGTGGTACAATTGCTTTGTTTCAATCCCGTTTTGGTGCGGCTAGAGCTCGAAAGGGTTTTCCGTACGTAAGCAGCTCGTAAAAACCATGCCCGAACCAAAACGAACCTTATCTGCGCGTAGACGATTGGTGGAATAGAACGAAAAAAGCGATCATTTTGTGTGATCAGCGACTTGGAGGACTTTCGTGGGGGGTAGAGCAGTTGTGTAAACAACGTGCGTTAAACGGCAACGTCATGAAACCCGTGTACGAACGAATCCCAAACTTGAATTTCGAGAATTTGATATGTACACATGGGCCCATATATTGAATGTTTTAATTCATACAGTAAAGAACTGTTCCGAGCGTTGATGATGATTCAATGTTTAATTAAAATTCAATCAACATATTTGCGACGGTCGCCTAGAACATTTTCCAACGGCAAAAGTTCTCGGTATCGTTTGCGTTCCTTCTTCGTGCCGCTCGCTTCGACCAATTCTGCGTCTGCGACAAATGCACGGTACGAGCGTGCGTGCGTGACCAAGTTGTGTCCCCTTGCTCGATCTCGTGTAACAGTGTGCGTTAATTGGTTCTGTCCACCAAGAACGTTTGCAGTGTACACCGAACGTTTCCTACACGGTTGTGGCAGTGGGGGGGAAGAACGTGATCGCGCTTGATCTACCGTTGCCAAGACCGAGACGACGAACGTTCGGATGAACCTGGCAACCAAATGGCCAGCGTGGCCTGGGAAAGGTGGACACCGGTGGTAAAGCAGTGTACACCGAAGAAGGCATGCCGCGTAGGCAAAGAAGAAGTTGGATGTGTAGGTGCGAGAGCGAGAAGCACGTGGATTCCAATTCATTCCAATCAAACATTCCAATTCCATTGAGCTAAACGATTCGGGCAGGGTGTGAGATGAGATGGAGTGAGCCGGCGGGCTGCACAGCAGGTCGAGGCCATCAGATGTGACTTCTGGAACGTTTCGAGCTTCCCAGCGCATGGGGCTCACGAAAGCAAGCAGTTTGAAAGTTCTTTCGATTTGCTGCACCTCATGGCTGGTGTGAGCGTGACGTTGCACAGCCTTGTGCCTAAATTGCTCGCAGCGACAGATTAGGATTGGTTGTTTCGACGTTGGCTTACGACGGCAACACAACCGGCTGCTAAGTTATTTCGCTTCAAAAACGGAAAAGGTGCACGGTAAAAAGGGAGCTGGATCCTTTCTGCCATACTTTGTCCACGCTGTGGCCTTTTCGATTCGATTGGCACCGAATAAAAAAGCTATGCGCAGCACCATTGATTCCCCGCGGCTTACAATCAAAGCACTCGGGTTGTTGCTGGAGCGTCTTGAAGCGGTGGAAAAAATTACAAAAAAAAACTCCTCCAAAACTTTCACACGCACACACAGGCACACACATACACACCTACTCGTTTACAACAAACCCTCGCCACGTACTGGACTGGACTAACTATGCTTGTCTTCCTACCGACGAGCGTAACAACGAACACGGCGGACGGTTGAGAATTAAAGTTCCAACGCGAAGTACGACGACGGTGTGCGCATTATTTGATCCATCTGACGATCGTCGGTCGGTTTTATTGGTGGAGGACAGCCTCCGAGCGAGCGGTGCGCAGCAAAGGTTAATAAAAATGACACTTGTTCGCTTGGAACGCTAGCTAGCAGGGGTGGTCATCATCATCTGCGTGACTGCATCCAACAACCCCCACAGCGCCCACCTTCAGGCTGCCCGCTCTCTCTTCCGCTCTCTCTCTCCCTCTCTATCCCTCTATCCGCAGAACCCCTGCCAAACATTCTCAACAATGACAACGTCGACGCCATTGTTCAGGCTCATCTCACTCAACAACACTCTCAGCTCGCCGCCGTAGCTAGCGTAGTGGCGGATGCGTTGACTGACTCGTTCCTCCTGCGTTTTTCATTCATCTCTCCGCTTCTTCTTCTCGCGCACAATTATCTGTGCCTACATGGATGTTTCGATTTTTGTTGATTCTGTTCTTGTGGCTGCGTATTACCCCGTAGCAAGAGCGAAGACCACAGCGATTCCTCGCTTATTCCGCGTGCTGCTCCCCGCGGGTTCGTTCAATCAGAGCGGCATTCGTTTTGATTGCAAGAAGCGGGAAAAATATACACACAAAATTGGGGGCAATCTCCGGCTGTTGCTGGTGCTGTTGGGGTTGGCTCTTACCGGGGCTGTTGGTGTCGGACTTTGCTTGCTCTGTTGCTTTCCCTTTGCGAGCGCACACTATCTGACCCCGAGCTAATGAGCGCCGTCTGTCGTTGGTTTGTTGGTTGGTCTGCGATCGAACCGCAATAGGACAACTTGTGGCACGAGCTCTCGTACGATATAGATTGCAATCTCGACGATCACTTTTACACGAGCACTAGGATTCGTAGCTTTAAACACTGCAGGCACACGGAGCAGGTACGCAAAGCACGGTGTCGAAATTTATGAGAATGATATCGATTTTCCAACATGCACACACTGCTTTGGGTTTGTTGGCGCGTATAAAATGGCAAACCAAAACACTAAACGCAAAACTACACCGTACACTTAGCACATCGATCGAAAAATACAAAAGTTACACACTAGCGGGTTTTGGAAACAAAAAACGTAAATAAATAACATAAAACTAAAACCTTCACAACATAGCGACCTCTCTCTACTGCGTGTGGTGCTACGCGAGACGCCTCTACGCGCTTGTTCCGAGATCCCACTCGTTCTCCGACCGACGACGACCGACGTTTGCAAGCTGCTGCTGCTGCTGCCGTTGCTGGAACAACTACATCGCTCGGGCGCGCTTGCAGCTTGTGCCGAGCATAATGGCCACACCTCTCGTTGGCTGCCGTCTTCGTCCCTCCGCCAGCACAACCACCGTCATGGCATTTCACCCCTGCTTCCGCGGGTTCGCCGCGTCGTGACGTTGCCATAGTACCGTTGCTGGTACCGAGCTCACTACGTTTTCTTCATCTCCTGGGAGTTAGAATGACGACATCTCGCGGGGTATCTGCTATCTCGCTTGTTCTGTAATCTAAGGCCCGTAACATAAGGAGGGAGGGTGATGATTCGCGTCTCTTGGTACGCGCTGGTCGTTCAATACTTTTTTCAGGAGAGAATCTCAATTCTCTTAATTTTCGGAGCCGGAGAAATTAAATTCAGGGTTGACTGTTTATGGTGACATTTTTAGACTAATGAGAATAATTTTAATAGAACGATTTTACTTCTTGTTACATAGTACGTTGAAGCTTCTGCCTTTCAGATAACGCTGTAAACATTATTTGTATTTTAATCATTTTATGCTCGCTGCACGCATACTAGAAAGAGCAAAAAGTAAGGAAGCTTTCATGAACACCTAATATTGTAATATTGCTCTGAAGAGAATTCATCGCATACGCTCTCGTATCTGGCAGCTCTCCATAAAATGCAAAACATAAACAGAGAGTGAGAATATTGTTGATGTTTGTTTTTTTTGCTTCTTCCTTCCCAAACTCTGCGCATCCACGTTATCCTAGCATGCGAAACTAGATAAATCTTGCAAATATTTGCATCATAATTTGATGAAAACAAAATGCCAACATAATAGTTTGTAGATGGTACTTTATTCATTTACAATATTTACTTTACTTAAAAAAATATTGGCTTAGGAACATGACATCAGCGAAAAGACAACAAATTCCTTTGGGAAATCATCTACGCTCGGTTGCGTGACCTACTAGAACTTGGTGGAGTGAACGTGACACAGCGTTTAAATGAACATCGGCAAGGGATTTAATTTTTGGTGATAAACATAGCACACAAACCGGCAATGGTTGTGCCAGGAATGTGTTCGCACACCAACTCACGTTCTGTGATAAATAGTAGCAAAAATCGTATTGGCAAATAGTGGACGCGTTAGGTACCATGTGAGAAAATGATCGTGAAAATGTTCGAGCTTTGTAGCTTTGTAGAGCATGATCACATTGTAAGCAGCAATCTTATTTTGGCAATGAGAAAGGTACTGCAAACCTTTGAAGCGAGACTCGTTGTCATTTTTTGCGTTACTACAGTAGAAAATTTCATTGTAGAAATCAGTTTCATTGGCATGGGAATGTTTCCCATCGGGTGGAAATAGTGCTGTAGGTAATAATTATTGTCTCGCAGGTAGTGCGGTTTCGCGCCCCTATCGCGTTCGGAAAAATAGACACGTAGTCTGAACGCAAACGCAATTTTGTGGCTAGGAGGCTAATTAGGGTTCGGTTAACCATTACGCGTAGCGTTAATGACGCCCGCCGTAGAAATTTGAACATTGTTTGAACTGTAAAATATCAAATGTTCATGGTATGAGCCCAAAAACCAAGCCTCCTCGAATCTAATCTAAGTTTATACGACCGCGTTAATCTACTCATCGCAATTTAGGGGTGTATCCTGACTGGATTAAAAATCATTTGATGTTTTCCGTGTGCTGTTAACAGCAATGTATAATCAAATGTGTAGTGATATATGGCACCATAACTTGAGGTCATGCATGTGTAACTGTAATAGACAATTTGAAATGAACAGTTTTTGTGGAAGGTTTTAAGGTAAATTCATTTTTTTTATATTTACATTAATAATTAACATAATAAAAACAAATTAAAATAATACTTTTTTGCGCATAAGTTACGCCTTCTTTTGTTCGGCTTCGTACCTCAGCTTTACCATCGCCATGTCTCCGTCGTCGTCATGGTTACCATCGACTGTATCAATGCCACTGTGATCGTCGTACTCGGTTTCCTTCGGTTTTCTGAGTTCGTCTGTTATGTTCTGTAGCACTTTCCGAAACAGATGTGCATCCATATTCTTCGCCAAGTAGTACAGAAACAACCATTCGTTGAACTTTAGCCGCCTAGTGATAATTTCCACATCCTGCGGATTTAATCTGCCTGGGCTAGCGAATGATAGGATCGTTGCTGTAAACTTGTACGATCTGTTGATAGGAACCAAACATAATGTTCGATCAGTGAATGTAGTCCTCGTTTTGTAACACGCTTCAACTGTATGTGCGTTGCTTCGTACCTACCTGTTGTGTAACGTCAATGTGAGTATACGCCACAACAGCGCCAAGACAGAGACGCAAAATAGCACAACGTACCAGAACCAGAGAAAAGTGAAAATTTTCTCATTGATGACGTTCAATGCCATAATGCATAGTGCGTCGTGCTTTTGAATTGACCCAGTCGGACCGTACTTGTAGAAGTGACACTTGGTAACCTTCGGAAACACCGTATCCAGGACGTCCATGGTGCCGCTGAAATCTTCCTCGATAAACTGTGGCCCCAGATTCCTAAAGTTGCCGCCAAGGAATTTGTTCGTAAAAACGATCTGAAGTATGCAGTTCAGCATGTTCAACACTTCGTAGAAGATGTATCGTAATGCCCAATTCCTGTGGACGAGCAGGTGGTTTGAGAACTCGCGCTTCACCGTGCGCAACTTTGCATCGACGGTGTCCTGTGATAGGAGTTTACATTTCGGCCCGAACGAGAGATTCGTTTTGGCCTCGTAGTGTTTGCTGAGGTGCGTCATATGTAGGCCGTCGACGAGGTTTTTCAACCGACCACCTAAAGGCCCAAGATAAGAAAACAAATAAGTGCTGAGCGAACGATGAATCAGAGTCGCTGCGCGAGACGTTTGTTTCCGATCGTGACAAATGTCGCGTACCTTCACTCATTCGCCACATCAAATGTGGACCGTAGAACGATATGGCCTGCAGGAAGAGTATGAACGGAACCCACTGGTAGTAGGCATGATGCTTCACCGGATCTTCGGTGTACATTGGACCCACGCCCGGATGCGGAAGTAAACCATCCTGCAGCAGCGTTTCGTTGTAGTGTCGTATTACGGTAAAGGTGGTGGTAAAGAAGCAGAACGTATTGATGACATGCTCCTGTATAGAACCACCCGTAATACACCGGATATGTTCTCCAATGTACTGTCTGCAAGAGAGAAAGAAAGAGAACGGGATCAGAAATGGGTAACAACAGCATCTGAAGTACCGCGCAATGATAGCTCAGATTCAGCAACACTACACAAAGCACTTGACACAGCTTTCAAATACCTGGATGTAACTAAAAGAGTGCACACTAGCAGAATGATGAACGTCGCCCGGTAGTGGAACTTGAACGCCAAGTTGTCGATCGTGACAAACTTGTACTTAAACTTAAGGTGTGGCGAAAGCACGGAAAACGTGTTCAGCATCCTGACCGCTGATCAGATATCGGTTAGATGATGTTACGGACACAACGTCTCGAGACGCAACCGAATGCACACAAACGGATTGAATGTCGGAGGCGTATCATCGTACCAAGGCTGGGGAGGAATTGTACCGCGATATGTCTTGCACAGACTGATAAACTGATATTTCTAGCAGCGATGGGCGATAACGTTATCAAAACGGTGTTGTGAACGGTGTTGAAGCAAGTTGCAAGGTGGTGTCAATGAGGTGGTAAGAATGTACCAGGTACCAAACCGTCCTCGCTGCCCACACAGATCGGACCATGTACTGATAAATGTATACGGAGGGAGTGTGTTCGTGTGTGGAAGAATCTTCTTTTGTTAAACGAGTTGGGAGGAAAAAATAACGGCGAAACATTCCTACACTATTTTAACCCATTGGAAGCAACTTTGTTTCGATCGTCAACTTAGTTGCGTTGTGAAGTGGTCCTTGGTATGATACATGATATGATACTTGGTGGTAGGTGGCTGCATGATCGATGTTATAGAGGATTAAAGAATGCGATGTTTTGAAGTAAAAATTTGTTCAGCTTTATAGCCATTTTATACACAATTAAACGACACTGCATTGTGCATTGTCCCAACTGTTAAGCTGTCGTTTCAGCAGCTAAGCAAAAGCTGCCCAAGCGTAAGCCCAGCAGTTCCGGTTGTAAAAGTTTTATAGCATCTCGAATGTAAATAAGTTCCGCCTCTCATCCTGACGTACGGCAGGAACGGAACGGACAGGACTCTCTCGTTGGTATTCGCGTCCTTCATCAATCAGCTGTTGTTAGGATGTCCGTTCGTCATGCGCAGTAGACACTGGAAGGAACTTAACGCCCTAACACGTTTGTTATTTGCTATGAGGGTATGTGCTGGAATCCTCACCAGTTTGACAGTTGAGATTGCCCCTTTTTTGCTCGGTGGCAGAAGTGAAAAAATGTGCCAAATTTCGACATTTTCGCAAATGCTGCTTCGCTGCACCGTTCTGCTCGGCCGGGAATGAGCGAATGGCGTACGAATAAAGCGACGCTAGCAGAAAGCGATTGCAAACAGTGTGTGCGGATTGTGGTGAGGAACGAAAAGTTGACCTCTCTCAGGAAAGGACATCGGGTGTGTACGCGTACAGTGGTCGGTGGTGTAACACTCTCCCCCCACCCCACCCTCCCCTCACAGAAGAAAGTGTGATGCAGTGAAAGCGCCTGGTAGGTCGAACGCCTGAAAATGAAGTTAACACGAATGCTGCCCGCGTCCTGTTTGCTGCTGAGCCTGATGATACCGCAGGCTCTGCTAGCGCAGAAACCCGTTAGCAGCGAAAGTCCTTCCTACTACAATATCGGCGGTGTGCTCAGCAATAATGAAAGCGAATCTCACTTCGGGACCGTGATTGCGGTAAGTGTTATCTAACCAGTTCAGCCTTCATCCTTCATCTCACGCATGATGAAAGGGCGAGATGCGCCCAACTAAGCGCGCGGTCCTAGCAGGCTCCGCCGTTGTTTATCTTGCAGTTGTGTGAAATCCCGTACGTCTTACGCCCTTTTCGTGTGTGTGTTTTTTTCGTCTATTTTAGCATCTTAACTTTGACCAACAGTATGTCCCGCGAGGTACCACCTACTACGATAAAACGATTCGGATCGATAAAAATCCCATCAAAACAGCGCTCAATGTTTGTAAACATCTGATATCCCGAAGGGTATGTTTTGGGAGAATCTATTTCCTATTTTCTAGCATGGTACAGAAATTAGTGTGGTAAGGTTTTTTAATTTTCCTGTGACTTTTTAAAAATCTCACTCTATGCGCAAGGTATACGCGGTGGTCGTGTCGCACGAACCGACTGGAGATCTGTCGCCCGCAGCTGTCAGCTACACCAGCGGGTTCTACCAAATTCCAGTCATTGGAATCTCGTCGCGTGAGGCAGCTTTTTCTGATAAAAACATTCACGTGTCGTTTCTGCGTACCGTACCTCCATACTACCACCAGGCGGACGTTTGGTTGGAAATTTTGAGTCATTTCGGGTATACTAAGGTAAGCTACACGCCCTGGTACAGTGCACTGTATCGCAGTGTTGTTTGTGACCCGTGCCATTTCCGATATTGATGGGAACGATTTCTTTTATTGCGCACGAAAATAGGTTATCATCATCCATAGCTCCGATACGGATGGACGGGCCGTTTTGGGTCGCTTTCAGACAACTTCGCAGACAAACTATGACGATATCGATGTTCGTGCAACGGTTGAGTCGATTGTGGAGTTCGAACCCAAACTGGACAGCTTTAGCTCCTATCTGATGGACATGAAAACCGCTCAATCGCGTGTTTATCTGCTGTATGCTAGGTAATTCGAGAGGGATGTCCGAGATGTGTTCACTTTCTCGGCGCTATATCTATCACTTCACGATTCATCGATTTTCTTTACTTTAAAGCCAAGAGGATGCGTATGTCATTTTTCGCGACGCTGCCATCCACAACATGACCGAGTATGGCCATATTTGGATTGTGACCGAGCAGGCGCTGAGTGCAAACAATACACCGACGGGCATTATTGGGCTGAAATTAAACAATGCCGAAAATGAAACAGATCACATTAAGGTATTATTTGCTGCTATGTTTATTCCAAACGGTGGAGTATTTATTCGGAATCCATTTTCACTTAGGATGCTATCTACATACTGGCATCGGCCATTAAGGAGATGACTGTCAACGAAACCATCACGGAAGCTCCGAAGGATTGCGATGACTCCGGTGTCATCTGGGAGTCGGGTATGCATGTGTTGCACATGGTACGGAAGTTACACGATGCTGAAGATTTGTTTCCATACAATCCCCTACAATAGGCAAGCGGTTGTTTGGGTATTTAAAAACGAGAAACATTCGCGGTGAGACGGGACAGGTGGCGTTCGACGATAACGGCGATCGTATGTACGCGGAATACGATGTTATCAACGTGCACGAGAACCATTCGTTTGTGAAAGTTGGTAGCTTCTACTATGAGTCGGTGAGTATCTTTCGGATCGCAGCATGAAAGCTGTGTTATGAAACAAAACGATCAGAACGATCTATGATAATGGAGTGGAGTTGAATAGGTGCGTTCCTAATCGCACGTACTTCTGATACGGCGTACTATCATTGGTCGTCATAAATCTTACATATTCTGTCCTATGAGGCGCTGGATTTATAGCTCAATTCACGTATTTAAGAAGTATGTTTTAGATCGTAGCTCATTGGGTAAATTGAATGAAATGCTTGCAGGAAAAGCGTAAGATGCGCCTGAAGATAAACGATAGCAGCATTACGTGGCCGGGCAATACGGGTAAGAAACCGGAGGGCATTATGATACCGACGCACCTGAAGGTGCTTACGATTGAGGAGAAACCATTCGTGTACGCTCGTAAGCTGCTGGACGATGAGATAGATTGTGCGGACGATGAGGTGGTGTGCCCACATTTCAATATTACCAACGGAAACGGTACGTTCCGCTGTGGGTAAAGTAGCTCCAATTTGTCTAATATGAGATGGATTGTTTTCGTTGCAGAGCAAGAATATTGTTGCAAAGGATACTGCATCGATTTGCTGAAGGCCCTTGCCCAAAGGATCAATTTCACGTACGATCTAGCACTGTCCCCGGACGGTCAGTTTGGGCACTATCAGCTGAAAAACCACACGACCGGCATCGGTACGACAGTGAAGAAGGAATGGAACGGTTTGATCGGGGAGCTAGTCGCAGAGCGGGCCGATTTGATTGTGGCACCGCTAACGATCAATCCGGAGCGTGCGGAATTTATCGAGTTTTCCAAACCGTTCAAGTACCAGGGCATCACGATCCTGGAGAAGAAACCGTCCCGTTCCAGTACACTGGTATCTTTCCTGCAACCATTCAGCAACACGCTCTGGATACTGGTGATGGTGTCGGTGCACGTGGTCGCGCTAGTTCTGTACCTGTTGGATCGATTTTCTCCGTTCGGACGCTTCAAGCTGTCGAGCAACGATGGGACGGAAGAGGACGCACTTAACCTCAGCTCCGCGATATGGTTCGCGTGGGGCGTTTTGTTAAACAGCGGTATCGGGGAAGGCACACCGAGAAGCTTCTCGGCGCGAGTTCTTGGTAAGCCCTTTTTATGAGCGCCAAGAGACACAGCAAGGGTCTGTGTGTGGGTTTGCATAATGTATTACGCTAATTCGGTTCATTTCGTGCAGGTATGGTATGGGCTGGTTTCGCCATGATCATCGTCGCCTCGTACACCGCCAACCTGGCCGCTTTCCTCGTGTTGGAGCGACCGAAAACCAAGTTGACCGGCATCAACGATGCACGGTTGCGAAACACGATGGAAAACCTAACCTGTGCCACGGTAAAGGGTTCCTCAGTTGACATGTACTTCCGGCGGCAGGTAGAACTGTCCAACATGTATCGCACGATGGAGGCCAACAACTACGACACCGCCGAACAGGCCATTCAGGACGTGAAGGACGGGTAAGACCGTAAACTTTTGGGATGTTCGTTGTGCTATTAAATAATTTAACCCCCTGTTTCGGCAGTAAATTGATGGCGTTCATCTGGGACTCGTCGCGCCTCGAGTACGAAGCATCGAAGGACTGTGAGCTGGTGACTGCGGGAGAACTTTTTGGTCGCAGTGGGTACGGTGTAGGACTCCAGAAAGCCTCACCGTGGACCGATGCGGTAACATTAGCAATATTGGACTTTCATGAAAGTGGTTTCATGGAGTCGCTCGACAAGGAATGGATCTTCCACGGGAACGTTCAGCAGTGCGAGCAGTTCGAAAAAACGCCCAACACGCTCGGGTTGAAGAATATGGCCGGTGTGTTCATACTGGTAGGGGCGGGCATTGTCGGTGGCATCGGGTTAATTATCATCGAGGTGGTCTACAAGAAGCACCAAATAAAGAAGCAAAAAAAGATGGAGATTGCACGCCACGCGGCGGACAAATGGCGCGGTACAATAGAGGTACGTACGCGCATATCCTGCGCCCGGGGGCAACACTAACGTAGATTGTTCGTTATGTTTTAGAAACGAAAAACATTGCGTGCATCCCTGGCGATGCAACGGCAGTACAACGTGGGATTGAACTCGGTTTCGAAGTCGGTGAGTCAAAACAGTGAGAAAACTCGCTACCCAATACTGCCACCACTTCCCCGTACACCGGAACGGGCATGGCCGAAGGACAAGGAGTACATCGTAAACCGGAAGAGCACTAGCGCGGGCAAACCTCCGCCGCGCTACATGCCCACGTACGCGACCGATGTGTCGCACTTAATAGTTTAAAACAAATTATCGGAGGGAACTTTGAAAGGGTCGGAACCGTATCCATCCACCCCACCGGTCTCCAAATTGCGCCTAATGATGAGTGTAGCCAACACTTTACTACCGTTAAGTATCGTTGAATGGGAAGGATGAAAGATAACCGAAGAAAACTCCAATTCCGTGTGCGTGTTGTTCAATACAGGTAATTGTTTACATTCGTTAGATAAGTATACACACTTTTAAAACACTCTGCAGAGATAATTCTTCCGCCTGTACAATGATGAATTGAAACAAAACAAAAAACAACAAAGCAAAAACACACACACACACACACAACTGTTCGAATGCGTTCGGGCGAGTGCAAGTGTGGCGGCGGAGTAGTGTACAATCATTTTATGGTTTCCGATTCTCTAAGCGCGTCTAAGCACATTTTTGTACACAGTTGATCCACCAGTGTAGCCGAAACGCCGAGTGCATTTGTATCAGGTGCTAGTGTGAGTTAACTAAGCGTTTGTTTCGTCTCCAAGAGGCAGCTCCGTTTAACCGAACTCGAATGTGTTAACTTTAACTGCCATTTGTTTGCGTTATTGTGTCAGGTTGAGATATATTTTTGTGAACCAAAGAAAGAATTAAGGGACGAACCGAAACGGGCGGTGCACACACACACAGACACACCGTATGTCCCGCATAACAGTAGTTGATAGCCTAAAGAGTCTCCCACAAAACAGTACTAGCCAAGAAAAGAAAGTAATTTTATCACTGTTAGTTGTTAACAAAAGACGGGACGACAAAAGGAAGACGAACAAAAAAAAACTTAACCATGCTCAGTCATTTGCACAAGAAGTAATGCCAAAAAAACAGAAAAGAGTAGCTAAACGTACATTAAACTAAAGGAATAGATGATAAAAGTCTATGTTTAAAATCGTAACATTAACATTTTAAAATGCCAAAACCCTTACTAAAACGCAATGATGCTAAACATTTGTTAACATGTATAAGAAGATGTGGAAACTTAGAGTAACAGAAACCGAGCGGAGGCGGCAAACGATAACAAATATACAGCCAGTCATTATATTGATTATGTATGAACAAACTGAGTAATAAAAGGAAAAACAAAAACTATTTGAAATTCGATACGCACGATGAGTGTAGTTTGCGTTGTTTGTGTAAAATCCGCACCCAAACGGTTTGTTCTAAAACACGCTTCAGCTCTGTTGCGTAAATTCAAACGAATGAAACGTCAATCGCGAGCACATCAACTTTCTCCAGCTGTCAATTGCGTTGGTCGACGGAGATCCCGTTGTGCAAGCATTGTTTGACAGCGAATTAAACGTAAACAAAAAAAGTTATGGAAAAAAGTTATTTCGCAGTGTTTTGCGTACGACATCGCTAAAATTGAAAATAAATCAGTGATAGTATAAGAATATCCCGTCGTACCGTTGTGCGCGAGTGGCAGGGGGCTATGTAATGTAGATGTGAACATTGGCAGCTACAAAATCAGTACGGCAGCTAAGAACAAAACGGTGACGTAGCCGTGTAATTCAACCGCATACCAGAGCACGACCACACGGGCATCCCGCGACCACAGACAGAGCTGCAGCGCAGGGCTGAAACGAGCGTGCACGGTTTGTTTGCTTTTTAGGGTAATGCAACGCAATGCGAGACCTCCCATGCGTGCTAACAGTGGGTAGTAGCAGAAGACAACAACAAAAACAATAACAACATTGCAGTAATAAACCATTTTTGCGTTAGGACAGTAACCACGCAATAATAGGAGAGTCGTAGGCGCAGCGAAAGCGATTTCGCGTCGGATTTATTTTATTCCGTTTGGTCGCGCCTCTGTTTCTACTTATCCTGTATGCTATGCTAAACATGATGGAGCGGGCGGATGGGCAAACCGCACCGCATGTAAATAAAATGTTTGCTGTCGGTTTATCATTTTAATGCCGTTTTATTTGCAAACCAGGGGCAACATTTGCCATTCGGATGAGGTTTGATTCGGTGGCGATGCGGAGGGTGTGGTAATGTTTTTCCATCAACACACGCGCGCCGAGATAATCTAATAATCCACGCTACCACCGCCACCCCGCGTGACCAAGTAAATGATCTTGGTAAAGTGACCGAAAACAGGTGGTAGGCGATAGTTGCCTACCGTTGCAGCGCACAGTTGCACATGCACCTACTCCACACAACAATAAACAGCGCAGAGTTAGTAGTTAGAAGGCGTGCGACGGTGCTAGGTTTCTCGTAGTAGTAAGGGTAGGTATAGTGAGTAGCTGCAGTTCGTCGGTTGGGCGGACATTAGAGCCGGATTAGTTTCCCTCCTTTTGCTTGTGCTAACCGTCTCGCTCTCAGCCGGACCCATTTGAGTCTTCATCATCGATCGGTCTTCTCTGTCACACCTGCAGAAAGGCCCAGACGACATAGATAGGTAGGCTGTGCAGCAGCAGCAGCAGCAGCTAGCATGATGAATTAGAGGAACGACAGGTTGGATGTGTTGGAAGTGTTTGGACGTGCAGAGAACGGGAGGTGATGGGGAGAAAGCGCGTGTAGAGGTTGTGAGAAACGGAACGACGGGGATTGGAATGGGATCAAAGTAGGTTTTCTCTCACAGCAGCCAGCAGTCCCTCTCGTGCGCGCGAATGCTTGCTGGCTGGCTGGTTGACTGGCTGGCTGGTTGAATGGCTAGTCGCGGTGTAACGCGTTGCGCGTTGTTGTCACTCGTACGAAATCCGAGACTGCGCGCACGGAACTAATGGACGGGCTAGGCGGATGAACGGTTCGAGCGAAAGATAGTTCGAGGTCCCCCCTCAATCGACCTGCCGAACGCTGGCGCACGTATCGTGCGTGCAGCATCGTGGACAACTCATCGACCGGGAGTTTTATTTCTTTTGCGTGCGCGCGTGCGACATCGATCGAGTGCTGCTGCCGTCGTGTCACTAGAGAAGAGTGAAAATTTTACCTTTCTCCACCCAAGCCCACATACACATACACGCGCGCGCAGACAGACAGAGCACACTGCGAAGTGATTTGTGAATGTTTAGCATTAAAAAAAACCCCAAATGTCGGTGCTGCCGTATTTCGGAATGTAGTGTGTTATGTTTATGTTTGCTTCATTCGTGTACGTTACGAGCCGTTGTCTTCTTTGCTGTGCTGTTTAGAGATTGCGTTACTGGCCGCGCCTCCGCCGCCGCCACTGCTGCTGCTGCTGCTTAGGCTAACGGTACTTTTGCCCTCCATAGTATGAACCTTTTCCCAACCTTCTTCTCATTTAGCGCGTGAGGGAACCACGAAGAGGAACGAAGAAGCAACAGTAACGAATTAAAGAAAAAAAAAACAGTCGGTGGAAACAGTTTTTTTTTCTACTTGTGGCGCTTGGTCTCAAGTGACACAGTCGCGGGGAGGTTTCGTCAACGCCACCGAGTGACCGACGGCGTATCCGAGGGCGGGCGTGAGTTTCACCTTCAAGTTCGCCCTCCAAAACCTACACAATACCCAACGCGAGGGCGACAGTGCGGCCAGAATCAGTCCGCCCCGTCCGGAAAAGGGGAGCTTTCAATGAGCAATTGGTTGATGGATAAATGATGTACCTTTTACGGGGGAGTGGTTCAACAAGTGCCGGCTGTGAATATCGTAGTATGCATTGAAAGTGTTAAAAATGTTCAATTGAAATCAGATCATATCAGCATTGGAAAAGAAAGACATGCGAAACATGCCCAGCTATATTGGACAGATAACGCAGTGCGAACAGAGTTTTCAATAGTTTTTCACTTGTTCTGTGCCCTGCGGCAGATAGCCGCACCGTAACGTAGGCGAAAGTTTCGATACCTTAAAAGGAAAGTAGGAAAAGACGGCGTAGGATGGAGAGAGAGAGAAAGAGAGAAGGGATGTAAGCGCGAAAAAAAATCTCGTCACCTTCCCGTCCGACTGCAGCTACCAAGTTTTCTGCTCACAGTTACGCAAGACGCAGTTTTGCTTGCGCGCCTTAGCAGTGTAAACTATAGGTCTCAGCCGTTTGGCCGTTCGTTGTTCGTTCAACTACGCTGCTGAACATATGGAGCATGATTTAAGCTGCGCAAAATAGTATAACAAACGAAGAAAGTTTAAAAATACGACCGGAAGTAGGAATGAGAGAAAAACAAGAAACTAATTTCGGGTCCGTCGCTCCGGATCACATCCGGTGTGGCTCAACGTATTCGCAGATGGCGGCAACATCATCGTCGAACAACAGCAGCACCACCATCACCACCACAACCACCAACACCACCAACAACAACAATAACAACAATAATATCGAAACAGATGAGTTCATCAAAAAGAGCCGGGTGACGCGTGCCGCTCCACCGAAGCCGGCCTATGATCCGCTACAGTTCGTCCAGATCAAGCCGGCCAAGCTGTACGATCTGAACAAGGCGAAACCGTCGACGGAGCGGAAGGTGGTTGAGGTTAAGACGCCCCGCGAGGTGGAGGACGCCGAGGAATGGCAGTGCAATCTGGACAATTGGAAGTCATCGCGCAGGAAACGGGTCGAGCACATCATCGACAAGATTACCGAGGCGAAAAAGATCGAACAGGAGGAGGTGTACCGGGGGCGTAAAAAGTCAAAAACGTTTTCGGAAATGCTGGAAAATAGGTGCGTGGTTGTGGTTGCAGCGATGGCTCCATTAGCGAGCAAAACCGCAGTTTTATTCAATTTCTTCCTGTTATCTCGCACGATGCAGTGGCTCACGGAGGCGGTTCATATTGCCGGAGAATGAGGACGACGACGAGGGTGGCAGTTTCAGTGACGATCTACATGATCCCCACGATGCATCTAAACAGCAGTACAAGGTATGATGCAAACAAGTAAAGGGTTTTTTGTGTTTTTAATTAGATTCTTATGGTTCGTTTCTTTTTTGGTGTCATTATGAAATCCTCCCACGTCCCCCACGACGCAGGATGAATCAACTGATGACCGTGCGACAGATGACACGAGTAGCTGTTGCTCTTCCAAACTCACGGACGGTGAATCTAAAACGCCCGATTTGGACGATGCGAGAGAAGCACCGGAAATGAACGAATTTTCTCTCGCTATCGAAAATTACAAGTCGAAATTTCCCATGACACAAAGCAAAGTGTCGCAGGCCAAGCAGGGCAGCACTAGCGTCATAACGACGAACACGTGTTTGTCCGTAGTTAGCTCAATTGAAAGCAATGGTAACGATAATTACGAAAGCATTAGCACTTGCGAAGAAGCGACTGCAACACCCGAGACCACCGAACATTCAGCGATGGAGTACATGACCCAAAAGCTGACCGGACTGGAGGTAAAACGGGAAGAGAAGCGTTGCTTGGTAACGGTAGAGCCGATGGAAAGTAGAATAAAAACAGAAGCTAACGACAAACAGCAGGCGCATGATCAGGAAACTCAGGAAGAACGTCCAAAGGTGAATGTGATAGAACGACGAAGGTTGTTCGAACAGTTTCAGCAAATGGCCTGCTCGACGGACACGCCAGTAACGTCTTCCACCGTCACAAAGCCGTTAAACAGTGCTGCCGCCATTGCGATAGGCAATGGGCAACAGCAGGAGCGCCGACACACCGACGATACATCATCCTCCACCGACGATCCAGCTTCTAGCGCCTCCACGGATTGGTTAGCTGCGGGCAGCATCAAGGAACGGCGAGCTATTTTCGAACGCTATCAATCGAACGAAATGATTGCGGAAGAGAATGACCAGCCGCTACTTATGGGAGGCCGCAGTCGCAGCAACACCAGCAGCAACTCCACGTCGGTCGTGAAAAGTCGCTCCGAATCAAACGTTGGTTTCATCAATGGCAGCACGGGGCGGTTTGAGTTGGCGTTAAATCAATTGAAACGGAATGGTACCGATTACTGCGAGGACAGCGGTATCCACTCGACGACGGATCTGTCGCGCAGCTCCGTCGTTTCGCAGGCGGACGATCACGAGCCGTCGATGTTGCTGTTACTACCGCCAGATGAGTCAAAGAGTCCCGTCCGCTCGACGACGCTCGATTCGGCGAGCGAATTTTCCGACACCGACTGCAGCAATGGACAGGTATGTGTGCGTTCATGTGTGGGCTGCTCGTTATCCGCTGAATGTGTGCGTTTCTGCATGATTTGTTCGTGTATTTTACTTTTCTATTTGCGTTAAATGATTATGATGGAATTCAGATGAGTTTTGGTTTGACTGTGTTTTGTCTGAACATTTTTGGCACCGCGTCAGCTTGTGTGCATGACCAGTGCATATTTGTGAATTGCATGGTTTCATATCCCTGACCCCCCTCCCCTCCCCACTGAGCAGCCGCTTAAGTTATTCATTGCATTCCTTGTTGTGTGCCAAATTTTTTTTTATGCTTTTACTCTTTCATTTTTCCTGTCATTAAAAATCTCGTTAGCGTGTGTTTCCTCTTATGATTGACTCATCCTTTTGGCATTTACGTAGGTTTGCGAGTGCATTCCGATGCATGTGATGTGCAACTGCAACTGTAGTGTGGCATTTTAAAATAACGATCGTTACTGGCGCCACGCGTGTTTTATTTTGCTTCTTCTTTTTTGACGCCGTCTCGGAAATTTGTCTGTTGCAATAACATGCTCGTTTGGTTTTGATCTTGGCTTGGCCCACTAGTTGCTCAAGGTTATCATACTCTATTTATTGCATTTAAACAACTATTTAAAGGAATCGGCTCGGGCAGCGTCGGTTTAACACGGACGCGTTTGCATAAGCCATTCGTAGAGTAAGCCTACACGTCTTCTTCTTTCCTGCGCTAAACCCAGCCATGTCATCCGTTTGATAACGCCCTCAGTGTCCTCATCGTACGCCTACGAAACCCGGTAGAGTGAGATCGTTTTTGTCCGAAGGTATGAGAAACGTCATAGAGGGGATAGGGACACCACGTACTGTGGTCAGATTTGATGGTACGAACGATTGAGTTAGAGTGTATTACCTCGAAAATGTGATCTTAGAATGTACACCCTATTTGGGCAGCTTTCATGCCTCGTGCTAAAATATGTATGTTTATTTTTTCAATTCCCTCATTTCCTAAATAAATTCAGCTGCTCGACAATGCACTCGATGTAGCGTTTGAAGAGATGGATAGCGAACTAAACGAATCCGGCACCGCGGAACAGCAAATGCAGCCGGAATCCGCGCGATCGGATCAACAGGAAACAGAGATAGTACCTTTGAGCGTCGTGACATTACCGGCAAATGAGGCACTAAGCGACGAACAGCTTGTCCTGATGTCTCTGCCAAAATCCACCATGACCCCACCGAAAGAAAAGCCTCCTCCACCACCAGTAGATGAAGAACCAGAGCTGGAATTGCAACCACCATTGTCCGCGGTGACAACGATCACAAGTTGGATGCATAAAAATCATTCGAACGGAAACGGAAATACTCACAGTGATTTGATAATTGCGGATGGGACCACGGATATGTTTGAGCCAAAGCGGGAGAACGATCTGCGGGCTGGAATGTTGCACCATATGCCGGACGAGCAATGGAGAAGCCTGGAGAGTTATGAGGTAGTGCAGCAAGTGCAAAAACATCAGCAACACCAGCAGCTGAAACAGCACGAACAAGAAAAACAATCCGAGCGAGACAAGGATCAGCAGGAAATGATGGTGTATAGTAATCAGATCGAGACCCTTCCCCATCATCATCATCACCATCAGCTGTACGATCCGGGTGAACATGAGGTAAAACGTTGGCTACTATGGACTGTGGTAAGGCAGTTTTTAATTCAATTTGGATATTGCCCTTTTTGTTACATTCTAGGAAATAGTTAGCGTAGAACGAGAGCTTTTGCAGATCGAACAGGAGGAGCTGCAGCGACGGAGAGAAAAGCAAATATTCTACGAAAAGCTGACAAAGGTAGATTCTACGCGAGCAAACGAGCAGCAACATCAACAACAACAGCAGCAGCAGCTACAGAATCAAATGCAATCGCAGCAGCTCAAAATGCAACACCAGCACCAGCAGCAACAGGAACAGCAATCGCAGCAACCCTACTACTATCCTCACCATCATGCTACTCATCAATCCCATCACAATCTGCATCATCATCATCATCGGGCTTCCATGCCAGCCATCGACAGCCGATCATTACAGAACGTCAACTCTTACGCATCCTACGAGACGCCCTTTCTGGACGATATGAATTCGTACGACATGGGCTCGCTACACCGTGAATCGATGCCAAATCTATCGAATGTAGCAGCTTCTTCTTCTCATCCGTCCTCACTGTCTTCGTACGGGGAGGAGTATTCGGCCAATTCGGCTACTAGCTTCGATGGCGGTTGTTGGCCTCCACCGGCGGTCGACCATAGGCAGGGAGCCGGACGGCCTACAGTGGCACCACGGCCTACACTGAACGGGTTTCCCGATCGATCCACCATGCTACCGGGAGTCGGATATAACGCGCCGAACGGTGGTGGACACCGGTTGTCTAGCAATATGTTTGAGCAACATCCCAAAGGTAAGCTTGTTCCCGATAGGAAAGTTATTGTCCCCTGAGGTTAGCTATTCACTTCGTTTTTTTGCAGATAATAAACAAAATGCTGCCCATCATCCAACGCTGGTGAACCGTGTTCCGGGTGGTCAGGGAGGAATGAATAACATGCCGTACGGGCAGCATTGGTTGGTGCAGGAGGCGGAGCAACGGCGCATCGAGCAGCATCAGAAAAGCACCAGCACAAACAGTGCCAAACGGCCATTGCCAAAGTTTGTCATCGATGCGATTACGCAGCGTGTCCAGAAGTTAAACGCCGGAAGTCCGGAAAATTCGGAGTGAGTAGCGGTGGCAGTGGGAGCAGAGGGAAATTTATTTTGGAATATCGTCTGTTATTGTTTGTTGTCGTTTTTTTTACGCTTCACTGCCGTAGCCGTAGCGTTCTATCGGAAGACTCGGATCTGGCCATGATTAACTCGATGAAGCATCATCACCACCATCAACAGTCACAGTCAGTGCCTTCACATCATCATCATCAGCATCAGCAGCAGCAGCAGCAGCAGCAGCAACAGCAACAGCAACAGCATCACCATCACCAGCAACAGCAACCGCTTCCCCCAACACAACAACAAAAATATTCCAACTCAAACGACAAAGTGTTGAGTGTGAGTGGGAAAAAAGAATGCTCGCATTGCCGAATAGAACTTGGTAAGTACGTGCTGAATAGCGATGCGCTCCGCTTAATCGTGCTCTCCTTTCGGCACGTTCTTGTCGAGTGTTCCGTTACGCAACGGAACCAACGGGGTGGGTTTATGTGAAATCTTTTTTTGCTTTATTCAACATTCTTGGTTCGTTTCATCCATACAGGTAAGGGTGCCGCGATGGCTATCGAGAGCCTGGGGTTGTTCTATCACATTGAATGCTTCAAATGCTGCGTTTGTCACGTTAAGCTCGGGGACGGCACCAATGGTATAGATGTACGCGTTAGAAAGTATCGACTTCATTGCCAAAACTGTTTCTCTAGTGAAGACGGTGTAAAGTTTAGCTGCGTGTAGTAGGAAACAACACACAAGAAAGAAGCAATAATTTATTATCAATGCTCCATATCCATCTCCCCCTCCCCACCTCAACCCGTCTCGACTTTTCCAAACTAACACATTTATATTTGTACGAAGAGCCTTGAATATTACGATTATAACATGTTAGCATGATTACAATTATTATTATTGATTATTTACGATTATAGAAACTTGTTCGTTTCAATAAAAGCAATAACTGTGAATACATGTGCATACTTTACGTGCATTCCAATTTTTTGAGAAATGGAAATATGGGTGATGCCAACAGAAGATTACAACAATTAAAGCATGTACTAAGCAACAATGTACTTTGGAATGCATACATATTAGCGGGAAGCAGTTTGTTGTATTGCTGAATAGAAATCTCTAAGCAGCGTAATGCCCGTGTCAGCAGGGCCCCCCGTAGGGCATGTAAACAAATGCGTGTCATTGAGTTGCTCGGAATAAATGTCAAACAATGTAAACAACCTTATCGTCATCGAGTGCGTGCTGTATTGCGTGAACGGATCGAACGGAGGAAAAAAAATCCGCAGTGTGATATCATATTTTATTGCTTCTCATCCCAACGAGTAATTTTGACTACTAACCCCATAGATTAAAGACTGTTGTTTCCGGAATGTTTCTGGTGCTTAACAATTGATCGCTTACGATAGGCTATACCATATTCATTGCTCCTGTTGCTTAAAGTTATTCTCGTTGGCATTCGTCGTCAATTACTGTGCCGTACAGGATGCTGCTCACAATTATGTATTTTGTTATGACCATCCGTGCATCGTTAAGATATAGAGCCATACGAAATTGCCTCACCAAATTACTGACCGATCGCTACGCTGTCAGCTTTTACACTACATCCAATGGTGTGTTGTGAAGTAGTGTCGATCGCATCTTCATTCCTGTTCGTCAAGATCACTGATAATTTGCTAATGCATTCCCCCGCTCACGTGTCCCGTAGGTGATTTGACTGCTGTACTCCATTCTCCGGATGGTGCGTCCACAGCCAATGTGTCCTCATGCATCTGGTATTATCCTAATCAGCGAGGCTGCCTAGTGTATCCAGTGCGACGGAAATCGTTGGCCCATTGGTTCTACTTTCCTGGACAGCCCCTCGTTGCGGATTGCCTCGAATGTCCTACGATCAACACAATCAACGAAACGATACAGTTGATAGTATCGTTAGAGTCCTCGATTCTTCCCGAAACGAATCGTGCAACAGTGTTCGAGAACTTCGTGATGTTGAGCCGATTCGGACGATTCTTAGCCTGGCATCGTACCGGGCATCGTTTGGAAGTGCTGCTTGAAACCGATACTGCTCGATTGTTTCAGCTCATCGTAGCAACGTTCGGAAGCGGACGATTCGACGTGGATGCGGGTCGTTTAAAATTAGTTCACATAGAGAGTACGTATTGACGGAGCGGGGGTTGTTTGAGGACGTGGATTTTTCAATTTGTTTTGCTCTCATGTAGGTGTTGAAACTTTCGCCGAACCGTTACCGTTGGAAGAATGCAAAACATGTTTCTCAAATGATATACTACTTGAAACTAATGCAGAAAATCGGCACTCAGATGCATGGTTATCTGTGTTGATGGAACTTAACAAGACAGAGGAACTGGAAAGTTCATCCTTGAACCATTTTTCAGTTGGACTGCAACCAGACATAATTGCTTCTAATGATATAAAGGTAAAGAATTTATTTATTTCAATGTCTAATCACACTAACTTTATTGATTCGACTTGTTCGCACAGATTTCGCTAGATGTGGATGGAACGGCACTGTCCGGACAAAGCAGAGCTGATTTACTCTCGAGCGGAAGCAATTCACGCAATAGATCACAGTTGGATCTAACTGATGGTCTCGTGTCTAAAAACGGTCACGACCATACCGATACGTTGGAGGAACAAGAAAACTGTACTGTATCGCAGAGCACAACGACGGAAGTGATTGTAGGTATTGAATCAGAATCATGCACAAAACCCGTGGAGAACGAAGAAGCAAAGAAACTTGATGTTGTCACAAAAAAAGAAGCCAACGCTAAGGTAACATTGATAGCAACAGCTATAATACCACCGCATGTCCCGACTGAAACGATTTCAAACGGAAAACTGAAACACCACGATGAATCTAATCAAGCCAAAGCGACTCCACCCGTTCCACCAAGTCCAATAATACCACCAACGAAAGAGCAAACGCAGGGTGCGACGCAAAAACCTAAAGCAGTTCGTTCGTTGCGCAAAAGTTCATTCCCATCTAGTCGACTGAGACTCGGTATGGAACCAGGAGCCACTGTCGTAAAACCACCGAATATTCTAGTACACTCCGACAGCAGCTCGACGATGGAGTACGTTATTGCCACCCTGAACAACTTGTTGGAACCGAACACCTACACCATCTATCCGATCACGACGAGTCAAGCGATGGCAAGCAGCTGGCAGCAAAGCACGGTACTGATAATCGTTGCCGGTACGCTCGATACGGATGTGCGGAAGATTTTACTCGACTACTTCCTGCACGGCGGTCTCGTGTTCAGCTTGTGCTCGGACTTACTCGATATCATACTGCCGGATTCGAAAACAGCCGAAGTACGTGCACCCTAAACTTCGGGAGCCATCAAGTACATTGTTGTGGGTTCTTTTTTCAGATTCGCGAACGTGAGCTGGTAAGCTTTTCCTACCGCAAATGGAAACAAATCAAGATGCTGCATCACATCTTCTGCTACCAACTTTCGCCGGCGAAGAAGCAGTTTTCACTGGAATCGGAAGAAACTTCCACATTGTTACCGGTTTCGTGAGTAGCAATTCAGAAGCAATGTGAGCGGCGATTGTTTAATGAATGTGGGATTTTTTTGCAGCTACGTTGATGTTCCCGATCGCAAAGGAATACCGCACTCGCTTGCAGTAGAAATATTGGCCCAAGAAGAAACGTGGAACACACCCAGTATTCTTGAGGCTCACAACAGGAAAACTGGTGGAAGAGCTATATTTTCTCAGGTACGTTTCCATTGTTTCTTGTTTCTGTGCATAAAAATTGCAATCCTTATCGTCACTCCTTCAGATACACCTTGAGCTGGATCCTTCGCAGTTCCAATCGAGCATCGATGGGGCGGACAATTCATTACAAAACTCGAACCAACTGCGCTATGAAATATTGAGTGACCTACTTGGTAGCCGTATCGGGTTGAAGTTGCGTGACAAAAATCGTGCCAATAGCGATGATGGCACGATTACCTACAAAAACGCATACTTCTTGGGAAAGCATGAGGTAAGAAACGGTTGATGTCGGCTGGGGGGTTTTGTTTATGATGCTAGTTACGGTTACATTTGGTTTAAATGTCCCAGGCAAAAGTGGAGATGCTTAATACATTGAAAAGCACCATGACCCGTCCAAACATGATCCAAACGAACGAACTTACACTGCAGTTTTGTGGTAAGAGTGATAATGCTCCCACCAGCCCAGCGTCCGATGATCACCTACCGGTGATGATATTTCACTGTCCGGAAGATTTTTCCACCGTCGAGTACTTTGAGGTATTTGAAGATACTGTTTTTGAAGCGAAGTGAGCGTGTATTAAAAAAAAATACCTTGCTTATTTTCCTTTTTCGTTTAATTTGTACCTATTCTTAGAACCTCACCACGAGCAAGATAGGACGCATCGGGATTTACGCACCTATCATGGCCAGCTCGATGCTGGTCGTTTCCAATTTAACGCTGGCTCACGGCTTCATGGTGATTGCACGTCATCAGACGAAAGGAAAGGGTCGTAGCAACAATCAGGTATGCATTGAAAACACTCTGGAAAGGACATCATGGATGAACATGTTTTCTCATCCGTTCATTCCCGTTTCAGTGGTTAAGCCCTCCTGGATGTGCTATGTTTTCACTGCAGCTACACATCCCGATGAACAGCGCGCTTGGGCAACGATTGCCGATAGTTCAGCATCTAGTTGCGATTTCCGTCGTTTCTGCGGTGCTATCGCTTCCCGGCTACGAGGTGAGTGTTTCATTGTACTGTTAAAAAGTGATTCATACGCGGAATCTTGCGCTATAAATCTTTGCGTAACCGTTATACTAAACGGAATGTGTTTAGTATGGGGAAATTGGGTGTGTATCCTAGTAGAATCATTCAAGATGGCGGGATTGCATTCTAAGAAACAATTTCTCCTCGTAATTTTAATGTGGTTGGAAACTGGAAGTTAAAATGTCAGTGTTCGGGTTCAGTCTCACCAGTGGTACCAAAACAACGGTGTATTTCGAAGTATTTTTGTCACACTTTATTCAACTTTGAAGCTATTTTAGATTACAACTCTGATCCAATGATGTGATTAATTTGTTCTTATGTTTTTTCGGTCGGTTTTCACTTTCCCGCGTCGTTCACTTTCTGCTATCGTCAACCGGTTGGCCTCGTGTTGCGTGTCTCAACGACTGGCGAACCGAACCTGTTGCGAATGTTTCTTTTTCTTTTTCCCTACCGTAATACATCGTGCCTTTTGTTACGCTCTTCGTACCGCGTATCCTATATGTTGAAGGTTTCACTCGTCCTTCACTCGTCCTCTTAATCTCAACGTAACGCAACGTGCCCTGCGGCCCGTGATTAGAATACCGATTCGGCCGACCGGGACAGTTGCACCGGATGGGACGGTGACCGAGCGAGCCGCTTCTTCGGCAACCGTTCCAGCTGCGTCAACAGTTTGGCAAAGTCGGGCCTATCGTCCGTGTGGTAGCTCCAGCACTGTATCAGTATGTCCTTCACATCACGCGATGCCTGCAGATTCGCTAACGTCTGCTTCATGCCCCTGCCCACTTGCCAGATGATCGATTCGGCCGGTTGCGATTTAAACGGAAACTCTCCGCATAGCAGCTCGTACCACACCGTGCCGAAGGCGTAGATGTCGGACGCTTTGGAGAACGGCAGATCGCCCTCGATCGGTCGGAACGGCGTGAGATTACGCATTAGTTCCGGCGCCAGATAGCACAGCCACCCACCGGGGATGCCCAGTCCGAGATCGCAGTACTGCAGCTTGGTCGCACTGAACAATCCGAAGTCGGTGATGATCACCTTACCGTTCTCGAGGAAGATGTTCTTCGTTTTTAGGTCCTTGTGGACGATACCACGCGCGTGCAGGTAGCCCATACCCTGTGAGATCTGTTGCGCCACCAGCGTGGTGCGATTCAGGTTGAACTTGTCCTTTCGCAGATGGATGTGGGTGTAGAGCGTGTTGCCCTTGCAGAGCGACGTTACGATCGCGAGTCGTGGCGGTTTCATGCAGGCGCCCATAAAGAGCACGACATTTTCGTGGCGCGTCTTCTTGAACGTGGCCACCTCCAGCTTGAACGCTTCCAGCGTGCGATCATCCGCCACGTAGTCTTCCTTCAGCAGCTTGACCGCCACGTCCCCGTGCCAGAGTGCCCGGTGCACGGTTCCGAACCGTCCGTTACCGATCTTTTCCTTCAGATGCAGATCATCGTATGGGATGTCCCACTCCTTGAGCGAGAGTGAGTTCTGACGCGGCCAGCTGCTTTCGTGGTCACGCTCCTCGGTCGAATCGAGTCGTATCGGGGTCCGATCGGACGACGAATCCGTGCTGGTGGCACTGGCCGAACCGGTTTTGTCCTCTCCTCCGCCGGGCACACTGTGGTCGGGAATATCGGAGAACTGTAGCTTCGGTATCTCGACGCTAGTGTCCATCGTGTAGGTGCCGCTGCTACCCAGACTTCCACCCAGTCCTCCGCCCGGTCCACCGATTGGGTGTGTTTCGATTGTGATGCCACCACCACCACCACTACGTTCACTTCCGCCACTCATAGCCATCGTGCCACCGGTAGTTGACGTCGCACATGATTGGCCCCCGCTGGACGGGACCTCGGGAAAGTTGAACTGCGAATACTTGGACGTGGCAGGTGTCTGCGGAGGCAGTGAAAGAAGCGCCGGACTGGAGGGTGACGAACTGTTGCAGCTGGAACCGGCCGAACTGCTGTCCGGACCGCCACCGCACGCATGGATGGCATGCATCGGGACGCGCACCATACCACCACCTCCGCCGCCGCCGCCTACCATCCCTTTGCCCTGTCCATCCCGCACACCACCGACACCGTACATCAACACACCACCACTTCCGACCGATCCACCCACACCACTTATACTGCGGCCAATGTTCGGCGACACGTTCGGTAGCAGCGTATCCGATTGGAGCGATTTCTTAAACTCATCCACAAACTCCTGCGGCAAACCGCACGACGGTGGCACGTTCGTTTTGCAGTCCTTGTGGCAGCGGTACTTGCACTCGGTACATTTGAACCCGAAGAACATCTGTTTGTTGCAAAGGTCGCACGTGCTTTTGGTGACTTTGAATTTTTTCGTAAACCGATGCTGTATCATGTGGCCCATGCCGCGCGTGATGATTGGCGTGCAGGGTGACTTTGGTGGTACGGCGGATGTTGCGGTTGGATGCGGTGGAACACCGGGATCACCGGTGCCGCCGTAGTCACCCGCATCCACTAGCGTACCGCCGCCGCCGGTGTTGTTTCCGCCTCCTTGCTGCTGTTGCTGCTGCTGCTGCTGCTGCTGTTGGTGATGGTAATGGTGATGGTGTTGGTTGTATGCCGCGGGATGATGGTGATGATGCTGGTGATGATGATGATGATGATGATGGTCACCGGTGCTGAGGACGTTGCTGGTTGCACCACCAACACTACCACCACCACCACCACCACCACCGCTACTGCCGGTGATGCCCGTGGGTTCGGTGTGTAGTCGGCTGCGAGGGAATGTTCCCATACGATTGGCGCTCCCGTTGCCCATCAGTCGCTGCTGCTGCTGAGACACGAACGTTCCACCGGTACCGTTGCCACCGTTGGTGGGAGCACCCGTGTTGATGCTGGTGGTGGTCGTCATCAGCGAACCGTCACCGAGTGAAACCACCGTCGATGGAATGTTGTTGTTGATGTGGTTAATGCTGTTGTTGTTACTGTTGCTGGTGCTTGTGGCGATAGAGGTGGTGGTGGTCGTGGTGGTGGTGGTGGTGGTGATAGTGGTGCTGATGGTGGTGACGGTAGGGTTGTTGCTGTTGTTGTTATTAGGAGCACCGGTAGCCCCAGCGGTACCACCGTTTCCAAAGCTACCACTCCCGGCACTACCCTGCTGACCGAACTGGGATTCGTGGGATTTCGATTTCGTTAGCGCCGTGGCGGCATCGGTTGCATTCGAGCAGGAAGCGGAACTGGCCGTTGGGGTGGTATTGTTGGCGGTGCTCGTGTTGGCCGCTGTCGAGACGGACGATGCGGAAACGGCCACAGTCGCCGGTGCGCAGGAGGAAGCGGTCGCACCGGAGAAGGAGAGAAGGGTTGTGGTGTGTTTCTTCCTTGGCGGCGGAGTGGTGGGAAAACCACGACGGGCCTGTTGCTTGTTGTGTAGCAGCGCATTGGAGGGTGAGTTTGGTGGTGACGGTGACGGGGTGCACCCACTGATGGAAGCTTCATCCGGTGAGATGGCTTGGTGCGGATTTAGCAGCGATCCCTCGGCGTGCTGCGCTGTATGTTCGTCCATCTGGTTGGGGCTGGTCATGATGGGACCACCGGCCATTGGCGATTCCTGTCCGCCACCACCCGCCACCTGTCCGGACGTCGGTCCATTGTTGTGGCGCTGATTATGATGATAGCTTCCGACACCACCGAGCTGTTTGCACTTGTTGCCACCAAGCGAGCGGTTAACGCGCGGTGACGTTCGATGGCAGGCCGGTTGACGGTCCCAGGAGTCCCAGAAGAGATCGTGTGGTTCGGTGCCTTTGCGGCCACCACGACCACCCTCGGTTACGGGAAGTTCGAGATGTTCACGGCAACGGCGCAGGTTCCCGCAGGCGCGTGTTAACCGCTTCATTTCCTCCTCCCGGACGTACACGTTATTGCCCATGATTGTCCGCAGCTCCTTTTCCTCCTTCTCCAGCAATCCTTCCAGCGTGCTGACCTGTTGTATCACAGCATTAAGTGATGCACAGCTCAGACCTGTGGCAGAATAGATCAACAACGAAAAAAAACACACACACACACACACACATGCGAAAAAGTACGCATTAACATGGGCAACATGGTGAGGCTATCGACCGCGGGCGGCGGAAGAACATCAACTTACCAACAACTCTGAGCCATTGCTTGAGTTCGTTCCCGGTGGCGGGTAGACCCCGTGCGGGCAACCGCTCCGGAAGCTTCGATTTCGTAATCAACAGATCGGAGAACAGTTTCACCAGCTTCGTTTCGAGCGTGCGGATTTCCTGCTGCGTTAGCTCGGCGCTCGTGGCACACTGCGTTCGTAGGCCCTCCAGTCGGTCCGCCGATATATCGATCATGCTCTGTATCACATCCAGCCCGCGGCGGATATTCACCTCACTACTGTTGTCTCCCCCGGCACTGGCACTGTCACCTGTTCCTCCACCTCCACCATCGTCACCTGCGGCCGCGTCGTTTCCGGCTTTCCCAGCCGGAACTGCAGCAACCGCAGGCTTCATTTCACCGGAATTATTGTTGGCCATCATCATCGCCGTCAGCGAGTTGGTGCCAACACCACCGCTCCCGCCAACGCCACCGCCACCGCGTTCGAAGCGAAACCTTGCCCCGGTCGCCCGGGCGACCAAATTCGTCCAGTGAAATGCAATCGTCGTCGTACGTGCGAATCCAGCGCCGACACACTGGACATCCGTCGTCGGTCCGCCCGTCGTCCACTTCCTCCACCGACTACAACAACCCGTCGTACTGGGGGTCGTTCTGGGGTATAAATGTGACCGAGAAAACACTTCATCTCTCCCGCACACCCATCGCTGCCGTTTGCCGTGACCCGGTGCTGGTTGTTCGATATCGCAAGGACTGCACGGACATTGTTCACGAGTAAAATTGCCTGCAGTACGAAGGGGGAGCGGGGAACACACTTCTTCGCCTGGTGCCCGTACACACGCACAACACCAAACAGCAGCGCTCTCGGCTCACATCAGCCAAGAGGGATGCAAGAAGTTGTGCCTATGGCTGGTGGACACCACCGGGACCCACGATAAAATGAGGCAGACGCAACCAGCCAGGCCACACGGTGTGCCGACGGACGGAGACGCCTCCGGGAGATGGTCGGTCCCAAGCTAATCCGCAAACGGCCGCCGGAATCTAGCCTTTTGGCGAATTTGTTTGCGTCGTCGTCGTTTGTTCGTTCGCGGACACTTTGGGTTCCGAAAAAATCAATGAATTTTTTCACTTTATAGCACACAACTGTCATCGGTCGAGCTATAAACGCGTGCCATAAATGATAGCACGATTTCGCCCGAAGTTTATTTTGATGAGCATTTATTGTATATTTAATCAATTTTATTTATGATAGTGTATAGAAGAAAGGAAATAAGTATAATTTATTTCATGTTCGCGTATTAAACGGTATCAGATATGTGGAAATTGCAATTATATTACGAACGATGAAAGGTGGGGCGAAATTCTCGCCATCTCTTTCTCACGCGTGCGAAAAGTCCGGCGAAAAAAGTATAGGTTGCTTGCTAGGAGTCTGTTTCAAAACGCCAAGCATACCGTGTTGAATTTGTAGTGTAATCATTAACGGTTTCTACTTTAATCTACTTTATCGTTTCAGAAATTAGATTTAGGACTCAAGTGGCCGAATGATATCTACGCGTACGGTGCTTCGAAACTGGGTGGTAGCATTTTCAACACGCAGGTTGATTCAACGCTTGCTATCGTCAATATTGGCGTTGGACTTAATTTAAGCAACAGCAAACCAACGCTCTGCCTCAACGACGTAATTGCCCAATACAACACGAAACATTCCACCACGCTAGCACAGCTTTCATATGAAAGAATCTTCGCACTGATCTTCAACAAGCTGGAGGAACTGTACGAACGCGTCCAGTGCAAGGGCATTGAAGAGTTGCAGGAAGAGTACTATCGACATTGGCTGCATCAGGATGCCGAAATCAGCATGATTGGCGCGGAAGGCGAATCGTTGCAAGGTACGATCGTTGGTATCGATGAGTATGGATTTCTGTTGGTTAAAAAGCAACCATCCGGTGAAACTGTGTCGGTGCATCCGGATGGAAACAGTTTCGATATGATGCAAGGATTAATTGTTCCAAAATTTAACTAATCGGTATCCTCTAGACGATACAAACAATACCCATGTTATACTTAATTGCTTCCCATCGAATTAAAAATCCGATACGGAAAAGATAATGTCGGTTACGGCATACCAAACTGCATTCCCCCTTAATGGTGGTAGTAGCCGTGTTGTTTGCGGCGCAGACAACCCGTAACGAGAGGCGTGCGAATTAGGATTAGTCGTTGCATATTGACAATGTTTGGGCTTAGCTAGCTACTAGTCTATTGATGTGCGGGTAATTTAATGGGAACTTGTTGTTTTACTGATAGATTTACTATATATGTTTAAATACATACTGCCTCAGCAATTTGGTGTTATAGAGAGTGTTTACAATCTACATGTGTCTTTCGATTTCCTCTCAATCGTACGTGTTCTTTACCAAAGTGTGAATGTTTTACCTCAATTGTTCAACTTTATGTCGCTGGTACAGTGAAATACGAAATACTAATTAACTATTTACGCACCTTACCTCGACTTTAAAATACCTGTTCCAAACGAAATGATATGACATTGTCCTATTATGCTGTATTTATTAAAAGTCTTTCACGGTTCAAAACTTAGATAGTAGATACAATCATATTTAATGAGCAGGGGCTGTGGCGGTAAAATAATTATGCTGAGAGCTTGTTACTAGTTGTTATCTACGCTGTTTAACGAAATTCACTTTTCATAAGTTCCTATATCCAGAATAATTTTACAAACGAAGTAAAAAGAACAAATTAGGATGCTTGCATTCAAGTTAGTTTTATTGAAAGATAGTCAAAATAATATTCGCAAATTAACGCATCGACACGAGATAAACAAAATTCGTCATTCATATCAATGAGGCACCAATTGAAATTCTCTATAAGGGGTGATTAAAACACAAAAAGGTACTTTTTAAAGCTTAGCTAGAAGTGAATCGGTAGACGTAAAATAATACGCGCATAATAATAATCCCAGTGGAATTCCATTCCACTATAGGTAATTTACGGTATCTTTTGTTCTTCCTCTAATGTATCTCGGTGTTCACTGTCCAAACAATTTAAGAACAAATAAAACCTACACGTCCAGCACAGCATTCTGCCGTTGGAGGTCCTTCTTTCTTTCGTATGTTTTTTTTTCCCACAGGTTGTGAATGAGAAAACACGTGCCAATGCATGCTAGTGAATTTATCTAATTAAAGATCCTTACGATAACAGTATTGTGCGATCTCATCTGTACTTCGAATATGTTCGTCCCGTGTGTGATCTATTCGGATTACGATCAGCGTACGTTTCATGCGCCAGAGTGAGCAAGGCACCGTTTTTGCGGTGTGTAAGTGTAGAGAAAGTGAATAGAGATAATACGCAGATTTTATTTTAAAACTTTTAAGTATTTAAAAAACACTAAGCAGTAAAAATCAAATTTGTTTCGTTTGCAAATACATAGTTTAGCATGTTTATGTACAGTAAATTGGATTATAATTTGAATTAATAACTTGTTGAAATTAATTTAGTTTTAATTCAATTTTAGTTTTATTTCATTTTTATTTACCAATATAGATAAAAATAAATTTTATAATTTATTAACGTCCGTCTCCCCCTAGCGAGGAGTGACTAACCAGCTATGGTGGTAAAAACAG